>JAOCPS010099132.1:0-15605 GCA_025505425.1 Graphium colonna | reverse complement strand
CGGCATAAAAAGTATGCATGACTTTTGGGGATGCCGGATGGCCATGTCCACCCTTTTCTTTTCCCAATCATATCTTTCCCTTATCATATCTATCCCTTATCCCGACCCATCCTATCCAATTAATCCATTGTATCTAATTTCCCAGGCTGACAATGCACTCGCAACCCTCCGGATGTTGCGTGTATCCATGGGTGACGGCATCACTTACCATCAGGTGAACCGTATGCTCGTTTGTCTTCCTTTCAAAAAAAAAATGTTTCGCTATCCCCCGCTAATTCGTTCATTTTCGCTAAGCGTTTGCTTCGCGCATATCACATCGAAACAATTAAAACCGCTTCAGGTGATTCAGAATAAACTTCAAACAATAGGCGCTCCGTATTACTTACGAAACGCGGAATTGTATCGAGATTTAAAAATTCCTACACGGGCCTACTTCAAGGAATTGTTGATAAGTTATTTTTATTTTATATTTTTTAGAATTTATAAGCATCCCAACCCAAGAGATTTTGCAGTCTATCCCGCACCACGTTGGAATGTGCTGCCGAGATTTTGTCAACCAATAAACGTAATATGCGATCCCGATTATGCATTAATGCTCTCCATTAACTGTTTTAATTTAAACAACGTACCGCTACAATAAATAACTGCGGCTCTGGAGGACCAAAGACCCGACCGAGCCTGCGCCTATCATCATTATCAACAACACAACTTATTCATTAAATCGCACTCACCCGCGATTTCAAAGATACCTTGTCTGCCGGTGGACCCGAGGCCCCGGAAATCAAACCTGCACACGATTTCGCCGTGTGTCGGGACGTTTTTATTTATCCGCGTCGTGTTGTTATTTTAATTTAAAGACTGGTTGGTGTTCACTTCACCTCTGATCTTGTCGAAATTCAGTTTCATTTACGATAGATCGAGTGATCCGACTCGTAGTTAAACAACAATAACGACCCGCTTATCGATTGCAATCAAGCCGAGATTCGAACCTCCATCAGAGAGGCCCTTGATCGCGTCATGCCCTTTCTTGTTAGTCGTACTGCCTTGCGTTAACAGAAATCGCGGAGTTGCAGCGGAGCGGACGCGGCGTGAGTGTATCGTCATCGTGCACTAGCTACGTTGTTCCTCCTGAGTCCGTGGGTCATCTACCCACAGAACTCTTCTGACGAAGCTGTTTAAGCTGGTAGTAAAAAAAGGTTGTTGGGTCATATTGTGAGTTTTTAAGTATATGACGTTCTATGACCTATAAGTGTTACTGTAAATTATGTACATAATTTCAGACTCAATAATTGGAAAATTTTAATATCAAATTAAAATTACTAATTAATAAAATTTTCCAATTATTTATTTATTCTTATAAAAATTAGATGTTAATGTCGAATGTTATAATGTGTATGAAATATCAAAATATCAACAGATTTAGATTATGATGAACAGATTAACAGACAGGCACATATATGAATTTGTAGCATATATGTAGCTTCTATCTTTACTTAGATAAAAATGTTCCTATAAAAATAGTATATCATTCCACAAATAAGTTTGGAACAAAAATTTTAATTTTGTAACATAAAATAAAATACACAATTGTTTATGACTTAAATATCAGCTTCTTTTCTCCATACATAATTATTTGTTACACCCATGGATGTATTGCTAGACTTTGAGTAGAAGGGTTATGCTAGGATGCTGAGATATACATTCAAATCTATTAATTCTATATATCCATAAAAAATTATTGGCTTGGGCGGCCCACTGCCTATGTCTGGTGTACCAGGAGCTGAGAAACTTCACTTCATTTATTTATTGGAAAGTTTGGGCTAAAGCTATGCCCCTAATTTTATTATATAAATATGATGTCAATCAATTACCATAGTAGCTCTTTCTTTTAATATACCAGTCAGCCTCTATATAAACAGATACCTTTTTTTGACTCTTGATCGGTGCAAATTATTAATACCAGCTTTTGATACCATTATATGATTCATGATTTCTTCAAAGTGCTTATTTGAAAATATTAGGACAAATAAACAATTATCATGTCAAAATATGCAACTTATATTAAATCACAACATAACTATACTAATATATATTCATGTTTTTAAAAGCTGTACATAATATATCATAAATAAAATTCAATCTCATTACCCATATTATAATTTTTGTTAAGCTTGGGTAATAAATTAAACAAATCTAAACTAAGTTCAGTATTATATACTAAAGGATTCTCCGCAGCCACAGGTGCCTTTTATGTTTGGATTGTTAAACACAAATTCAGCTGAAAGTTTATCTTCTACAAAATCCATTTCCGTTCCTATAAAAAAGATATAAATAATTGTAACATATAAAAACTGTAACCCACATAATACAGATTTTTCTTAATACTATGTGTTTCTATGAAAAATGTCCAGAAAATAGGTCAAGCAAAGAACAGCAATAAATTGGATTATAATTAGATACCAAATACTTGCCTAACAAAGTTAATTGTGCCTTTTTATCTATTATAATTGTAACACCATCTTGTTTTACTTCTTCATCCAATTTGTCTTTTGATGTTGCATAATCTAAGGTATATGATAATCCATTACAACCTCGTTGTCTGACTCCAACTTTTAGTCCAATAAAGCCTTTGGCTTCTTCTTTCGACATAATTTCTTTGACCTTTTGAACTGCAGTAGGTGTCAGTACTAGGGCTGCTCGAGAAGGGAGTACCCTCTTCTTCACAGCCCTAACAGTTGCGCTAGCAATTACTTTAGTAGTCATCTACAAGTAATACATAACATATTATCAAAAGTACATATTTTGTGTTGAAACATACCCAAGATTGAAGATTTTCCAAATGCTTTAAATATGAACTACAATTATAATTATCAACTTTGATTAAAATATATTAAACAATAGTCAAATTTTACCCACCAGCCTTTACAAAATAAAAATTACAATGAAAAACAAATCATAACCCTTGGCAAACAGCGTATTTAAATGTTAACCTTCAAGAAACGCAGTTTCTTATTTATCTCATAAGATATAAAGCTTATATTTGTAATATATTATCGTAAGTACTTGTGTCATTTATCTATCGATTTAATATTTGACATATATATAAAATTTGACACTAGACAGTCAAAAATGTTGCAAGCTACCATTTGAAATTTAAAATATTTTTATCTTTAGATTTTTTTTGTCGCGGGCATCATAGCTGCTGGCCAGAAGGGCTGCAGATCCAACGGACTTGAGGTGGCCGGCGATTAGGGCGCCTGGTCTAAACCTCGTTTAAGAGTGACTAGCTCGAGGGCTCCCAGAGAAAACCTCGGCTCGGGCTGTTACTCTGCGTGTATTACCGGATTGGGAGACCGCCGAGCTCTTAGGTCGCTTCGGTGGAAGCTCCATGTACTGCTCAGACTCGAGGGCGCCCGAGAGGGCTGAACCTCGGCTCGATCGGTTTCTTCTATCGGCCTACGGGAATAGCTACAGCTAACACTTCTACCGCTTCGCGATGCGTTAATGCTGGGGGAAGAAGCGGTGGCGGAAAAAACTCCAACAGCAACACCTCTTTCGGGGAAGGACCTACCCGCAACGCGGCGGTATCTAGTATAAGTGTTACGCCGCACTCGCCGGCTAGCGCGGCTTGATCTCTGTTTCTTAAGACTCATCATCGGGATGGTCCAAGGCGTGCCCTGACCTACGGTTCTCACGTCGCCCAGACATACCGACCGGAATGTGCCCATAGGTGCAGGCACCTTTTACTAATGGATTCGGGTGGATCGCGGTGGATTCAAAGTAGTGACGCGAGGCCAACTTCTGGAATTGGCAATAGCAGGAAGCTCTAGATCGACATGTAAATCTAAATTGCGCACGAACCAGGGTCCTCCGGTGGCTCTGCGCATGATTTGGTGTTGAATGACCTGAAGTCGGTCTATCTGTCGCAGATTTACGTGTGTGAACACCAGACACGCGTAAAGGCGGAAACATACTTACGTGTCGTGGCAAGTCATGGTTCTTACTGTCGTGACGGTGGGTGTGCACATTAATGTGTCGTGTCGGGGCGCACTTTCGTGTATTTTCTGAACAGTATATGTCGAACTTTTGCAGTGCTTACACGTACATAATATTTTCTTCGGATTTGGTTTATAATTGTGATAAAGACCTTATATTTCTCTTAGCCGTAGTTATGAAACTTCTTAAGAGCAATAAAAGAAAAGAAGGTACTGGGTTGACCCTATAACCAGAGAGAAACAAAATATATATATCATCGTCTTGATACATATTGAAAGATTTACAAATAGAAGTTAGATCAATTCTTTAGAATGAACAAAGCACAATACGAGGATTGTAGTAGACTTCAAAAATATATATATTTTTTTATGTCTTGTTCAATTCAAAAAGTAATTTTTCAGAAATTGCTGCAAATATAACCTCTGCGTTCTTCCATTCTGTGGGAAAGAAGCCTTCGGTTATTGCCGCATTGTATATTATGACCAATAATTGGACGATAGCAGTGGAAAGAAGTTTAGTCACCTTATTGGTGACGTCATCAGAGCCTGGGGCTTTAGGTGGTCGTAATTTTTGATGATATCCTCAACTTCGCCGCAAGTAACCGAGGAAACAGGATCGTGTAACGACTTGTTTACCTTTTTTACTACCGTGTCGTCCGCCTGTCGGAGGTGGTGTTAGTCGACCGGCAGTAGGCTTGGGGTACACTAAATCTCGAGGCTGTCAGCCAGGCATTCGGCCTTCTCTTCATTTAACATGGCAGACGTGTTGCTTGGGCGATTGATCGGGGGCATGGTGGCCAATACACCGGTTTTAAACGCTTTTGGGAGGGACCAGAAAGCCTTGTGTGATTTTTTTTACGGAAAGGAAGACAAACGAGCAGACCTGATGGTAAGCGATCCCGTACCCCATATACAAACGCAACATCCGGA
The DNA here is from genome assembly GCA_025505425.1 of Graphium colonna. Taxonomy (NCBI): domain Eukaryota; kingdom Metazoa; phylum Arthropoda; class Insecta; order Lepidoptera; family Papilionidae; genus Graphium; species Graphium colonna. Next base: position 10,680 of record JAOCPS010099132.1, on the reverse strand, counting down.
AAGTTGCGAGTACGTTGTCAACCTGGGAGATCGGATATTATAGGTTTATTGGATAGCATGGGGTCGGGATTTGATTTGACATGACCATCTGGCATCCCCAAAAGTCATGCATACTTTATTTTATGCCGATTTTATAAAGGGCGGTGGTACTTCCCCAGGCAAGCTCGGCCGTAGAAGTGCAGCAAAAGCTGTGAAAAGTTATGTTCTACCACCTCTAATGATGGTCGCGATGGCGATGGTCTTATATTTGGACATGTGCTATCCCACCGCACATTTCGCAAGGCCTCTATGCATGGGTTTTGTCTCACACTCACGAGAACGTAGATGACTGCGATTCGACTCGGTTGGATAACGGTCAAGCTCGAATAGCCGCATTCTTGCGTCTCAGTAAGTCTTTCGCATTGTCCGGCAAAACCCAGCGATGGTCATCCATCACTGGAACCTGTCTCGACTGTTCGACGGTCTAGTGCGCGAAACTTGAGATGGCAACAATTGCGGGGTCCTAGAAGCAATAGTGAGCAATAATTGAGCTAAGTTCAGGTGGGAGGCGGTCTTTATTGAGGGAGTGGCAGGAGCTAAAGGCCCTAGCCGAAGTATAACGGGATGGTGGTCCGAGTTAAGCTCGTGGATTACTTCAATATCGCGTAGGGCGAGAATAAGATTTTGGAAAACTGCGATGTCAGACACATCCGTCGTGTGACCTGCAACTTACGGAAAGTAGTTAAGCAAGCTAGGCGCGACTACTCCAAAATCGAGAATGTTGGAAAGCGCATTAAGTGCGAATCTCCTATAATTGATGCGCGTTGAGTTCCATAGGGTCTGCATGACAATGAAGTCTCCTGCTAAAATAGTGGATCGATGGATTTTGAAGCCCTCCTACAGATATATAAGTCCGTGGTATATATAAGAGCCGTGGTAGCTCAGTGTCCGGGCGCTCGTCTTCAATTCTGTTTACTCGAGGTGAACCTGAGTTCGATCCCCGGTGCCGGCACAAATGAATTGTTAGTTTTCTAATTGCAATTTTAAGTGCTGATTTACCTCGTGCTATGCGGTGAAGGGAAACATCGTGAGGAAACCTGCATATCTAAGAAATAATATTTCTAAGATATGTGAAGACTGCTAATCCGCATTTGGGCCACGTGGTGGACTATGCCCCATACCCTCTGTCTAGAGGAGGCCTTTACCCAGCAGTGGGACAATATAGAAATAGGCTTACTTTACTTTACTTTACCTATAGATAGAAGAAGGGCTTCAAAATCTGAGCGCAATATAGTTGCGTCTGGTCTACACGGAAGGTAGACCGAAGCAATAATTATAAGAGTATGACCAGTCATGGCTACCAGACAGACCGAGGCCTTAAGTGGTGCACCGGCTCGTTCATTTCTAAATAGATTTTCGGATCGGCCTTACGGCGGGTTTAACTTTGTCTCCTGCACTAGCAAAACTTAAATTTAGTTGTCGTAAAGGAAGATACGGACTTCATCGCGTTGATTTCTAAGGCCATCCGCGTTAAAATATGCGACATTTAGCGACCGCGGTTTTCCCCCACCTTAACACGCGACCGGTTTGTCCCTATACAAACGCCGTTAGCTACTGCGAAAGCTACGGCATCTGCAGAGCAGTGGTGATATGCTCATATTTGGCCAAGATCAAGCCGGGTGCCTATTTGGCCGGAGGCTTGCTTGAAATCAAAGGCAAAGGCGCGAACCTCTTCCATGTCTAGCTTTTACGCCAGACGGTTAAGGGCTGCGAAGGGATCTATCCTCTGCGCTTGGAAATGTGTTGGCTGCTTGGGAGCCGGAATTTCGGTGGTGACTGCCCATGCAGGGGCGCGCCCGATCGGCGTTTGCTATGCGGGGTGTAGGGGGGAAAGGAGACCACGTTTGGCACAACTTGCGTTGCGGCATGCGTCTTAGAACGCCAGAAGCCTAGGCCTAGGGGCTATTGGGCATCCGCGGTAGTTTGCGGTGTAACCTTTCTGTTTGCACAGGACACAGGCGGGGGACCAAATTTGGTCGATTCTACTTTATCCTTAGGCCTAGTCTTCAACCTGTTGGACATCCCATATATGCTCTTAATTCATACTTTCCTCCTTTATTCTCTATACGTGTCGCAGTCAGTAGTATTGTCGCTTTAGTCACCCTGAAAACATTGGATTCCAAGAGTAGGTCTTCAATTCGGATATTTTTTCCAAATGGACTTACATTTCCTTCGCTTCATTGGATTCCCTATAAATTGATGAATTCCGTTTAAGTCCACTCAACCGTAAATTTCATTTGACAGTGCAGTGCATGAAATCTAGTACACACACACTTTACGGCATCCTTTTTATAAATTCATTATTTATTTATTGTTGTTATTATTTCGAAAAGCCTTGAGTTTGGTACTCTATTTATGTTTCATAAGCTCTCGATATGACATCGGCATTAGACATTTCTCTGTGGTAATTAAAATATTATATTTATTATTATTTTAAAATTATTCTTACTTTATATTTTTATTATGCTTTATCTATGTTATTTGATTTAATACATTTATTTTCCTTTTAACTAAAAATTGGAGTTAAATTTTGTACAATAATATCTATATTTCCATTACTTCAAATTATTAAAAATTAAATTAATTGATTGTTTTCGGTAGTTTCAGTTCATTTCCCGAGTTCAGAGCTCAATATATTGATATTCAGATAATCACCAACTTCACCATATCATTTGGTCTGGCAACCGAAAACGGGGACGGGGAATCGGGCAGTAGGCAACCCACTTACAAATTTGTGAATGACACGTCAGGTTTACCGTGTAGCGCGGTAATGATTTTCATTTATCGCAGTATGTTTTAAAATATTAAATAAAAATGGGTGGGCAAAAGTTTGAGTATGACGAAAGTGGATCTACTTTCTTTTATTTTGTGTTATCATTTCTTGCTTTAATACTTGTTCCTGCAACATTTTATTATTGGCCAAGAAAACGAAAAGAAGGTAAATTTCTAGTGTTTAATACAAAAACTATCATAATATTTGTTATACGTTTTCATGTTAATATTCTGTTATTTATTATTTATGTTTTTGTTAATTCTTAGCCTACTTTTAAAAACTACAGTTACTTTGATAATTCTACGGTGTTGTCAACGTGACGATACGGTAAATTAATCCTACATGTTTTATGCGCCTATAAGTTATAGTTAAATGTGCTTGTTATTCGTTGAGGTAGTTAAATACGACAAGTTTTTGTTTTATTTTTCAGACCCTGCAAAGCTAGCAGAGCGCTGTCAATGTCCAAATTGTATAAAAAAACAACAAATTATTGAACAATCACAGCCATATAAAAGTCTTAAAAATCTATTTATTAAATTAGCAATTATCTCGGGATGGGTACTCCTTGGTTTCTTAGCATATAAAGTGTCACAGTTTGATTATGAAATGTCCAATTTTGATCCATATGATATACTTGGATTACCTCCTGGGGCAACACAAGCTGAAATTAAGAGATCATATCGAAAACAATCTTTAATTCTTCACCCTGATAAAGAAACAGGTGATGAGAAAGCTTTCATGAGACTCACCAAAGCATATCAAGTAAGTTTCTATAGTAAACAAACTTATGTTAATATTTTAATTAGAATAAATAGAAAATAATTGATTTAATATTTTTTAGGCATTAACAGATGATGAGGCACGCAGAAACTGGGAAAAATATGGTAACCCTGATGGTCCTGGAGCAATGAGTTTTGGCATAGCACTGCCAAGTTGGATTGTTGAAAAAGAGAACAGTGTGTGGGTCCTTGGTCTTTATGGACTTGTGTTCATGGTTGCACTCCCTACTGCTGTAAGTTTTTATTATTGACAATATAATTGAACATTCAATAATCTTCTCATAAGTTAAGAGTATCCTGTCATTTACTACATAGGTTACAGTATCCTACCGTTTAATACATACATTAAGTATTAATTTAAATGTGTTTTTTGTTATAATAATAATGATTCATATTCTGAAAGAAATAATTGAAAAACAAATGCTTTAATGTTATTATGCTTATGAGAATTTACTTGTAGTATATTAAAATGAAAAACAGAAGTGTGTTCTAAGTTCATTAAATGTAAGCACCCAAACCACACATCTTTATTTAAATGGTATGGAAAAGCAATGCAAGTTTTAAAATAAAGATATGCTAAAATAAATATAAGTTTTTTTCATGGAAGTTCAGATAAATTAAGAATCAGCTTTGTATCTTCTAATCTTATTATATGTTATTGTAATTTTTTACAGGTTGGTACTTGGTGGTATCGTTCAATTCGCTTCTCAGGAGAGCAAGTCTTATTAAATACAACACAAGCATACTTCTACTTTTGCCATAAAACACCATCTATGCCCCTTAAAAGGGCCCTTATGATTCTAGCTGCATCATGTGAGTTTGATCGCAGACATAACTCAGAAGTTATAGAAAGGATTACAGATAATGAGGAAGTTCCTGCGGTACGTTATTTATTGTCTTTTTAATAATCTTATAGAGGCAATAAGTCTGCATTGATGGTTAATCTTTTTTTTAATAAGCCATAATTAGGTGGTGGACGTAATTTTGCCCAATTTGGCACAATTATATGTCCACTCAATCTAACATTCATATAGTGTAATAGGATTGATCTGAAATTACTGCAGAGATATTACGTAGAAAGTTACAAAATATTGCTACATGAGTAACTTTTAAAATCTCTCTGCACACATCAGATGAAAATGTGAATCTTTTACATGACATATTAAGCATAGACTTTCTATGTGATCTAACTATTGATTTTCTTACAATGTATTTAGTCAACTACACAATAATGCCAAGATATATTGTGAGCTTTGATGAACGTAAGGCTTCTAGTTTGCAAAGAGCTGGCTTATTTTTATTATTGTTTGTCTATGGAAGATTTTGATTCCTTATATTTGCAATAGTAAAATTTTAAAAAAAAAGTATGCTGCCCTTATTACAAGATCAAGATCAGCCTTGTGTTACAAGGGTGTTTTACAAACATAAATTGCTCATAGACAATCATTGAGATTTAAAACAACTACTTGTAAATCATACGAATATTTGCTTTATGTGGGAATCAATCTTGCAACCTGTTATGTTGCAGTCAATATCTTAACTAATTCCACTGGTCATTCTCAAATTGTACTGGTTTGGTATTATTTATTATAACCCTGTTATAAGAGAACAGAGATATTGGAAGTGTAATTACAGTTGACAAGCTTAGAAATTGTGCTCTAATTAAATAGTGATATTTTTCACTCATAAGACTCAGGATATTGACTTTTGTGTATGTATATATATTTTTTCAGCTTTTACGGGAATTACCAAATCTTGGCGAGAAAAACAAGGAGCAACCGCTATGTCGGCCGTATAGTATAAAAGCGCGCGCATTGTTGCATGCGCATTTGTCGCGTATGCGTCTACCGCCGGACACATTGGAATGCGACAGACGCTATGTAGTGTCAAGGTGTCCCGACCTAATAGTAGAGATGGTTAACTGTGTAAATCAACTTATAGCACTTGCTTATGCTAGAAGAAGTAAGTTTTCTTAGTTAATTCACAGATTGACAGTTTTCCAAAGTGTAAACAGATACTTAATACCAATAGTAACCTTTAAATCATTGACTTCTATAATGTATAGTTTCTGATTTTGGAGTACATTGTATTTGTAAAACGCTTTATATCACAATGGCCATACATTGAATGCAGTAAGGCAAGTGTTATGTCAACAGCAATTGCGGTGATACATTAATTTTGGAACACATCCACATGTAATATGTTGCTCGATAAGTATATGTTAAGTGAGACATTCTTTTGACATTGCTTTAATGCTGTTGCCATTCATTCTCCATTCTCCACAAGTGGCTATTATAAGCAAAGGCCCTCATGAATCTAAATATGATCATTTGGATCTAGATGGAGCAAAGAAGTAAAAAATGTTATTGGCAATCCAACATATATATTAAAAATATAAGAAACATGGAATTATACTTTCAAATAAAAACTAAATGTTTTTGCTGGTTGGACATTGTTGAGGATGTGGTAGAATTCTAGTAATGATTGTGGGCTAAATTTCACCTTGTAAAATTGAGGTCATTGTAATGATGACATACAATTGATGATCTACATACAAAACATAGTCTTTGGGTTTAAATTTGATTTTATATTATCACATGTAACATAGTGAAGAGTGTATAATATACATTTTTTTCTTTTTAATATTATCATAACATTTACAAAGCTGATGAAGTTGTAAACTTTGTTTGTTGTTTGCAAAATTATGTTTAGGCACAAACAGCCATTTAAGTAAATATATAAGCAAACAGCATCAGGAGTTAAGAAAATAAACAAAAATTTGCAGAAAAATTAAACTTCAAGGATATTGAGGTGTTTTAAGCAACCAATATAATTCCCTGTGTAATCAATTTGTCAAATCTGTTGCCTTGGTAAATTGATTTGGTATGGTGAAAAAGTATTTTACAGTAAAAGCAATTTCCAACGTAAATTTTTTAACACAAAATAGTTTGTTAAGCTTGATTTGTAATGTTATAAACATTTTTTTATTTCAGTTCCTCGGTTACCCACTATTGAGACCATAGAAAATTGTATGAAACTTTCACCTATGATAGTCCAAGCTCTCTGGGAATATAAATCCCCATTACTACAATTACCTTATATAACAGAAGATCATTTAAAATATTTTACAAATCGCAAGAAACACATCAAGTCATTACTACAATTAGCACAGTTATCTGGTGAAGAGAGAAGACAAGTACTTAGGTTTTTGAATGATAAACAATATGAAGATGTTATGAAAGTCTTAGGAAATATGCCTTATATACACTTCCAAGTTAACACTGAAGGTGAGTTATTTATCATTTTTTATTTTATTTTCAAAAATGGTGCACTTACTTATGCAAGCTCTGTGGTTTGAGTTGCAAGGGCTATTTATATACACTCATTTCACATACACACACATCCAGATCTGAAAGTTTTATCTGTAGGATAAATTATTGTTTCGGATGGGATTAAAACCCACAACCCCCGATACTAGGCAAGGGTTTAGCAACTGAGCCAACTGGTTATCGATCAGTCAATCTAAATATCTTATAAAGTATAAATATATCGACGTCGGAAAAATGTATTTGCGGTAAGCCTCAAAAATCGTAAAAACTTTTTTACACAATTTTACTCTCAAAAAGGGTAGTAATAATTATTTTAGAACATTTTTATAGTTTACATAATAACTTCGAAAAATAAAAATATGTTTTAAATTCATGATCCTAAGATATATAGTTTTTGAGGAACTATTTTTTTTTTAATTTTAGAAAAGTTTTTGGGCTATGGTGAAAAGTTCGTATTTTGAGAAGCCTCAAAATACGCTGTAAGCGCAGCAAATACGTTTTTTGTCGTCGATAAAGTAAAGTGTATTAAATTAATTAATATAGGTTGTGTTTACACAATAAAATGATTCTGTTTTTTTTTCTGAATTAATTTAAAATTTCTGTAGTCAGAGGCCAATTATTATATTACTCTGAAACATTTTAAAATAGTCATATTATTTTTTTATATCTAACATTTATTGTAATATTGATACTAGTATATTTTTACATTTTAATTATAAGAATAAATAGTCTTATGGGCCTAATTTTGTTACACATACCTAAATGTTCCAAGATTGCACATACTTGGTATACTTTGTTTGATGTTAACACAACTTCATGCTTCTTAATTACTTTTCCTTAATGCATCATTTTTAATGAGATACTTTTGAATATATTTCAAGTATTAACATAAAATATGGTAAATCATTCAAATTTCTTTATTTACAGTCATCGATGATGAAAACTCCACTGTGGTAACAGCCGGCGCAATAGTTACTGTAACAGTGTCTCTTCGGAGGACCAACATGAAAGAACTTTTTGGCGATACAACAATAAAAGAAAAGGAGATTATAAAGTAAGCCATTACAGATTTTAAGTTAGCTATTGAGAAGTTTTAATATTTTTTTAAATATAAGATTTTCTTTTATATGTTACATTATTCTCATCCATTATAAATTCGTCTTTTTTTAACTTCTTTGGTTCTTACTAGTTTTCTCTTCAAATCTATGGTAATATTGTATTGGATAGCCCATTCTTTAAGGAAAGCTTTACGTTATACAACATCTCTGTATGATCAATAGGAGCAGAACATCAATGTAAAATGTTGCTAAATCGGACTAAACATATGCGTTTGAAACAGCAGGGACCAGTTAGTCTTTAAAATCTCTACTAATTGTACCTTATAATTTTCTGTATGCAATTCCAAAAGCTGGCAACACTCACACAACTTTTTGCATGTTGTGTGTCCATAGGTGACAGAATCACAATAAATGCCAGGTGAATTCTCAGTTTGCTTTCAAACTTTTCTCTATAAAACCGTGTATTTGTAAGATTGTAGAAATTTACCTGACATTGTAGCCTTGTAATTACAAATGAGATAAGATACTAAAGGTATTGTTAGATTGTTTTTGTAATGAATAAAATGCCTTATATTAGTTGTCCATGACTCCATAAAAACTATCTAGTCTATTATTTTAAAGGAATAAAATTATCATTTACACAAGATTTTGTTACAACTGGGTAGCACACCGGAACATGTGTATTCCATTAAGCAATAGTTTAGTGATTTACGCTTCAAAGTCAGTTTAAAAATATAATACTCGAGCAACTCATAGCAACAAAATTACTCATCATCATAGAAATATACAACTATCTTTTTCCATCTCAATATTTAAAATTACTCATCTTATTCTTAATTTTTTTTTTTAATAATTTCTAACAACAAAAATATTTACAGAGCAATATAACTAATCTAACTACAATAATCAAATAACCCTATTCCTCGCGGCATGGTGCCAAAAACGCTGGCTGCATTTCCTCGCTGAATGGTTAATGGTTATGTGGGATTATACATGATAGGACAATAATATGTTTAATATCTTTCAATGCATTTCATGTAAACCATCTTTGACAAATTAAAGTCTATCTATCTATCTATATAAATAATAACCGTAGACGAAGTAGTACTTAATTTTCTTGTGGCTAGGAAGTAAATACATATATGTAAATCCAATGTAATGAAGCTGAAGAGTTTTCATTTTTCGGATTCTCAATTCGACTGTGTGTTTTGTTGTATGAATGTGACCTGATCTTTTCACAAGTTATGAACCGATTTTATTTTTTTATTTAAAACGATGTAGTTTTCAGGTGGTCTCATATCATTTTCATGCGAATCGGCCGTATGGTTCCTAATTTAAATTAAAATAACTGAATAATTTGTTTCACAAACGATCTCTCCTACGGCGTTTGAAGTCATTTTTGCCGTTATCTGTTAAAGTTAATGTTATGTGCTAGTTTAAGAGTGCTAGTGCTGGTTTTTATTAGAGTTAAATAATAGAATCAGGCGTTACTTTGCATAAGATTCATAAGATTTTCTATAAGACCGTTTAATTAGCAATTGCTAACTAAACGGTCTTATAGAATTGTCTTATTAGAGCGTTAGAACCAACAGTGGCTTTTGCTGCTGCTGAGGGCAGGGTTCGAACTTGGTAAGTACCACAACCTCACAGAACACAAGCGTGACATACGTGCTCATTCCCTGAGAGCTCCTGCGTTAGGGGGGTGAGTGCAGGTAATAGGCAGGTTGTCCATTTCCCCTTCCTTCTCCCCAAATGAGTACGGTAAAGAAAGGTCGATTACTGTAGTAACCGGAAATTCGGGAGATGCCCCCTTGGTTGCCCACGGTCAGATAACGAAACACCTCCTACGTGTGGTTCCTCCCCTCCTCCTACGCCCACCCAGCCCTGCGTATTCTGGAGGTGAAGGGCAAAATACCATTTAGGCGTTTTAGCCCATTAACCGAGAAAAACGGAGCAAAAACTCAACAGCACCCTCCCCCACAGTTGCTGTGTACCTCTGTAACATCATGAGGTTACATTTCAACATAAATGCCTACTATCTCAAGACGGCAAAGCCGGCCTTGGTCTTCCTTATCGGGACCCAGGTATCCCGGGGTACAGACCAGAATATGTGCGGACATCTTCTTCTTCTTCAAGTGCCAACTTCTCTACTCTCCTCCAGTTTGGATATCATTAAGGCTAATTTAACTTTTGATACAACTTGCTCATCCCGTACCACTGATGTTTTCAACGTCTCGGTAGGCTTGAAGGTAGGGACTTGTACACGTTATGACTGAGCATTAATTGCGACGATCATCCTAACATCTACGCGTGCCTGTACAGGTCCCATAGCAGTTATTTCAAAACAGATCGACAATTTACAGAATCACATTCAAATGGTTACGGATTCTGTGCCGCAGCAGATCCCTTACGCTGAGATTGTCATTCTTGGTGATTGAAATGCCCACCATGTCGAATGGGTCGGTTCACGTTCCACTGATCATTCGGAGAGATCTGTTCATGACTTTGCAGTTACTTATGATCTGAATAAGTTCCTTACTTCGTCTTTGTAGATTCCAGACGTGCTGGATCATACACCTTCACTATTGGACCTTCTGCTGATGACTCACCCGGATAATTATAAAATTTACTTCGACGCTCTTTTAGGAACCTTTGACCATTGTTTGATTAAGAATGAGGTTAATAAGATTATCACGAACCCA
>JAOCPS010099023.1:0-15606 GCA_025505425.1 Graphium colonna | reverse complement strand
ACCTAAATCGCAGTCACTTTCAAAATTAAATACGAACACACGCTATATGTTCGTCTCACCTGAATGGACACGTAGTACATTGAGTCAATCACTATAAGCAACCAACAGTTACAGGTCGCAATACTACATAAATCTATCAAAATATCTAAAACCAATAAAATGTGCGTCTCGGCGATAAATAATAATTACAAAAGTTTGAGTTCAAACACAAAGTTAACGACCTCGTGTACTAGCATCAACATTAAGTTCTTTTATTTCATTATGATGGTAGCAATAAAACCTTATATGGTTCATTACACAGAAATTCGGATGAAACAAATTCATTTAATGATTTTAAGATAAAAATAATGCAAGGAAATAACGAGTTATTTCTTGATCTACCTCCTAAGGGATGACGAGGAGAGTTCTTATTTCATTTAGTTCTTCTTGTTACTCTAATTCTGCCTTGTTTCAACCGATTTTAAATTGTTATTTTTATGTATTTCAATGAAAATATTTACAGATTATTCTAAAACTGTCGTGCGGAATTGCTTAACATGTCAATGGATTCACACCTAATCCAAACTTTTTCAACAAATATTTAATGCTAATCAACCTTTGAGTGATTATATGATAAGTTTCCGTGAGACTGTCGATATAAGCTTGAGTATATATTTGTAGATCTTTGGCGTACAGATGACACGCTTACTAAATACCGATGGTATTAAAGTTGATAAAAAAAGTAAATAAAATTGGGATAGAATACTGCCTTGAGGGACGCCAGTATAGTAATCAAGCCAACTTGATGAGGATTTATTAACAATATCTGACTACCGGCGCCCCCGAAGATACGAAGGGAAGAGTTTAAGTATTTTATATAAACCATAAAAAAATATTGATTGGATTGCTTTCTAGCTATGAAGAAACATTTAAACGATTTACATTACCATAACAGAATTCTTTCAAATTTAAGATAGTCACACCTATTCTGTTTCTTAAAACTGAAGGAACGTTGAGTGAATAAAAACCACTAGTAAATAAATGTTATTGACTTTAAAACAAGTTTAGTTTTATACAATTAATATAATTAATTACGGTCCCCGTAACCATGAAGCTTAAACAAATGTATTTGAACATGAAGCACACTTTTTGATAAGAGATATAAGCATAATACAAAATATATAAAACAACGAGGCATATCCTGAGTTTTGGTGACTAAAACACAAAAACAACAGGAAATGTGATTGACGCTTGACGATATATCGTTACGTATAGATTATAGAAAAATGTGTTAATATTTGTAGCACTTGAAGCACTGCAACTGCACTTTATACTAAATTTTGACTATCCATATCTATAAGATAGCTAAGGCAGGAACTAGGAAGTTTGACACGCCACCGGCATAAAGCAGGTGTAACTATGAGAGACTTGCACTAATTTGTTTTATTTAATATTTACAAAATCTTTACAATTAACATACAAAATATCGAAAATTGGTATAATTTTGTTCACATTCTAAAGAGAAAAATTATATTGGTGGAAAAGAAAATAATTAAAAATTATTCATAATATACTGCAAGAAAGATTGCGATAATATTAATATTAATAAGGAACTTCTTAGTACAAACCATTAATAGAGTCGTTTATAAACCAAGATAGGGGCTGGATGCCTTAACACTACAATAAAACTAATTTACTTAATGGTAAGAAATAGGAGTAAAAAAAAAGTTTTTTTTTTTTTTTCATTAAAATGTTGGCCTTTTCTTTTTATTCAAGTAAATATAAATATTAGGTATCAAGACACTATCGAAAAAAAAAGGGAAGATGAAAATTATATTTTTCTAAGGAGATTTTAGATTATACAGATAAATGTGTATTTAATTGATATCAAAATTACATTTTGTATATAAATAGATTAATTATTATTGAAAAAATTTGAAATAAATTCAACGTTGCATAATTTTAAATGATTCTGGAATTTCTAATATTCTTTATATCTCATTCAGATCAAAGAGATTCTAACTTGGTTGTAGTAGCTGTAGCCTTTTGTAATATAGTCACTATATTTGTAATTAATTTTTAAGATCACGTATATCAACCACTGTTCAAATTGATAAAAACCTTTAACCAACCTGTTATATTTTTAGTCGGTAAATAATATTGTAATTTTGTATATTTGTTTTTAAATAAAAATCGGGAGCTACTATCAGTTTCATATCTATTTTATTTACACCACTCAACACATAATAATTTCATGTTATTAGACAAGCTATTGATACCCGAAGACGGTATGAAATATTTTGTAACACCTTAAGAAGGGTATATTTTATTGATGATATGCACTTCGTTGTAATATACAAAATATTTTGTATACTTGGAAACTTTAATGACAAGTAATAAAAAAGTTAAAACCATTGAGTTTTACAGGCAAACAGAAAACTATTTGTTTTTTTTTAACTTGCACATTTTAATATAAGTCTAAATAGTACCCGAAAATATCAAAGATATTTAGAATGAAACAAGGTTTTTTTCATCAAATTATAATTTTCTTCATAATTTCAACGAATTTAACTTACATACATTATTTTTTTCCCATTACTCCTGGTACACGTTGCTGGATAACGGAGCAGGCTGTATAAAATAGAATTTCAGAAACTCATTACATTTACTTAATTTTATTAACAATGATATTGCTTTCCATTGCCTAATAGAATGAAATTACTAAAAACCTTTTTTTTTATTCGTAATTAATTGAGTGTTATTTGTTTTGTCTCCAATAATGACCTTTTTTCTAGATGTTCGAATAATTTATTATAGAATTTGTTCATAATTCTCTTCATCATCTTGGTTTATGACGTCAGAAACAACAATGAATCTAACATATCACACATTAATAAGTATTTTAGTGACGTGAATTATCAAGAAGAAACCCTATACTAGAAGAAATAATAAAGAGACGAAAGATGGTAATTGTTACAACTACAGAGTAACAAGTAATTAACAAGAAGATTAAGAGACTGATAAGTTAAGTTTAATACGAGCAAATACTTAAAGTATTAATTAAATAATAGTACGTAACGGGGGCTTAAAAGCCTTTGCTAAGTCTCAAACCTGCTGTTATCACTTAACAACACTTACTATAGCATAGGAACTACCGTCATTGTAAACCAGAGATTCTTGCTAAAGCCAATTTTCAATGTTGTGGTCACTAAAATGTATAATGTATGTTAGGCGTCCTCCAGCACCATGGATAACCTAGGACTGCGACAAAAATTAGTCTTTCTATAATTTAGCTAGGAATTGATGCAATCATTACATCCTAGATAACAATTCTTTGTCAACTTCTGCCAACATTTGAAATTTCATGGGACTCTATGTATCGGTAAATCGCGTTTTTCAAACCTTCCAATGTCAATCTGTATAGATGATTGAAAACAACATTTCTCTACCACTACTTCGATGTATTATCGGAAGATGTATGATACTTTTTGTTATTTACAAGGTTTGACGCATTCTAATATTCATTCGGTATATTTTTCTCCTGTCTCTCCTAATAAAATCAGAAAAATAATTTTCAGAATCAAATCCAAAGCAGTTGGATATGATGAAATTGGTAAACGTATGATTATTCCAATTTATAATCCTTTGTCACCTGCTATAAATCACACAATTTGAGTTTTCTTTAAACTCTAGGCCCTTTCTATTGAAAGGTTGGCAAACAAGCGCTTGTTCACCTGATATTAAATTATTCCGTAGCCCATGGACATGGCGGGTCGAGAACACATTAAGAAATTGGAGGGGCAAGGATTGAGAAAAGAGGAGCAGGAAAGTAATGGCCATCTGGCTATAGAGAGAACCATGCATACTTTATTATATACTGACTTACTGTAGGGCGATGGTACCTCCTCGAGCATGGCCGTATACGTGCAGCAATAGCTATGAAATGACGTTATGCTCTACTACCTTAAAAATCCTTTTCTGCCTTACGGCGTAAAGCTCAACTTCGGCCTCTCCGGAATTATTTTAACCCTATTGTCGCTGCCGATTTTTTTCTCTTTTATTTCTTCTTTTCTCCCTTTCTTTTCAAATGAATTGAGTGTCTCCAAAAATAAATATCTTATTTCGTTCTTCGGAATATACCACGTGCTCTGCGGTGAAGACAAACATTGTGAGGAAATCTGCATATCTTAGAAATAATATTTCTGAGATATGTGAAGTCCGCCTATCCGCACTAGGGCCGCGTGGACTTATGTCCTATACCCTATGTCTAAAGGAGGCATTTGTCAAGCAGTGCGATATTTAAAAATAGGCTGTTACTTTACTATAGGAGCAATTTGTCCTGTTCTGTGTCCTATGCAATATGGTTATAGGCCTGGTTACAGTGCGTCACCTGTTACTACTGTCCTTAAAGTGACTAGTGATATAACTAACAAAAGACTAGTATTTTTTTTTCAAAAAACAAGTTACATACTAATTTTATAAATTATATCAGGTATATTACTACTAAACTTCTTAATACTAGTTATGTTTCTAGGTGCATACATTTTTTTGTCGTTCATTGTTGTTATTTATATATTGTATAGATCTGAAACAAGGAAGTGGTTTACTATGGTCTGAAATTAGCATATTAGAGACTGAGTTATATACTGGCTTATAATTTAAAAACATATTATCTAAAGAAGTTGTTAAAGAAGCAGTGAGTCTAGTTGGCTCATAAAATAAACTGCATCGGTAATGAGCTCTTTTTATGCTATCATGTTGTTCCTCAATGGAATATTTTGGGACCAACGCTGTTCTTTATTTTCATAAACGACCTATGCCACCTTCAACTAAAAATGCAAACATTGCTGATAACACACCTATTACATTTATTCTTGGTCACTCCTTTAAAACAAATCGCAAACAGGTTTTAGTACGGTCAATAACTAGCTTAAATTTAATATTCTTCCTATTAATACTTCTAAAACAAAGTTTTTCCCTTTTCTATCACTTCCAAATACTTCTTTTGTTTTACAAGTTCACTCATTTTACCTTCCAGCTATTTCCCGTCAGTACCAGTAAATCAACTACAGTGATAGTATAAAATATTTTGTCGTGGTAACAGATTATACATTTTTGTAATTCAAAACACACATTGACCTCATTGCAGACATAATTCGCAAATTAACATATGTTTTTAAAACTATTCAACATGTGGCTAATTTGACAATAATGTTCAATGTCTATTTGGCACTATACCAGTAATTTTTATCTTATTGCACTTCTTGCTGGAGTGGAGCTGTAAAATACAATCTTAGGCCACTGGAGGTTGCCTAGGCTGTTCAAAAATACCCACTTTCAACCCAAAAAGATTTTAAACTGCATTAATTTATAAAAATTGCTGTGTCCTAACTGTAAGATAGATATTTATTCTTGACACAACGTTTAAGCAACAACGCTTTACTCCGTTTGATAAAATAACAAAATGTGGCAAAGATAAAATTTGCATAACAACACATTCAGTAACAGCTTTTTCTTTACGATAAAATTAACGCAAATTTTCATATATTCAACTTGTCATTTTCTAACTGCGACGCTGCAACACACTTGTTTTCTTCTAAATCAAAGTTATGATGGCACGGAAAAGTTATTGCGAGTGCATAATGAAGTAAACATACGCACGTGCACGCACGCACGCACAAATGCACGCACGCAAACACATAACACACGGTTTGATTAACAAAAAAATATTGTTATTAGCATATTATTTCTGAGTGAAGCATATTATTTCTATGGAAATTACAATGTATGGTATAATATACATTGTAATTTCCATATAGGGGGAATACGTTTTCATATCTTAAACACAGGTTACGTAAATAACCTACCTAGGAAGTCAGTACTACGTTATCTAAATTACTAACATTTTTTAATCTGTGATGCTAACTATCAAACTGTCAATGATTTTGTAACCATAATAAAGATATTATTTCTATTAATATTATAATGAATTACTTTAACGTTTTTATCTTTTTTCTTTTCTTATTCTTATATAATTTAGTCTTCTGCCTATTACAAAATAACATTTTTCTGAATAGACTGGTACAATATTATTCAAGTTGGTTTTTTCGATGCACGGGTTATTATGCAAAAGCACGATGCGTGAATTTCACAGTCTTTAATCATGTAACACTTCGTGTCAGTTGTCACCTATTTTGAAGATTCACCGACACTTCTTCCTTAACCTGAAATAAAATTAAATGAAATGTTCCTGCAACTCCTGTTGTTTTGAAATACTTATTATACGTCATATGTAGTTCCTTTATTTCGAAGTGTTTATATTGTAAAATATAACCTATATTGAGGTCGGGTCCTGCGTTGTAATTAAGTTTAGATAATTGTTAATAAAAACTCGAACAATAAGGTTAACTTGACATATATAATAAGCTACAATTTATGAATAAACGAAAGCCTCGTATTTTGGAAATATATCAGAACTTTGTTCTACGAATACAAGAAGTATCAAACCATCCCTTATCACTTTTATCACACAATTATTTGCTTTTAATTTTTAATTCCTTAAGTATTAAGAAATATGACATTAAAGGAAAATCTTACTAAAAAAAAAATAATCAATCACAAAATATTGTAGTTTGTATACAACTTAACCTCATTGCACCAAAATATATGTATTATATGAGCATAGTACAGCCAGCTTTATTCGATATGCGGAACAGAGAAAGCAAAATTATGTCTATCCGCTGATAGTGAGCAGCAAAACTCATTTAACTTTAAGATCGTATATCAAGAGAGAAGATTTACTTTCTAAGCGTTAAGAAGAAATGTCTCTAATAAAACATTATACGCCACTTGCATGGGAAAAGTGTTTTCTTAAATATGCCGCTTGAGTAGTATAGCATTTTGATAAATATTTGGACACAAAATGATTCTGATATTGTGTCGAGTATATTCTTAATATGTAAAGCTCAAAAATCTAAATGTAAATAAAAAAGTCCAAAATGTACGGACTTATGCATGTTTCAACTAACAAAAATAAATTATGTTAACCCAAGTAAAGTTTTTGCATTAACATTTTTTAAATATAAAAATACTTATAAGCATCCAAGCAAACAATGATAAATTAATCGAAAATTAGTAGTCTCTTAATCTTTTCCTGAGTAATCTATTAAAAATGTATTATTTTTAAATCAAGTAAACTTAATGAAACAACTTATAAAATTTAAACCAATAGAATTATATCAAGTCATTGTTTGCTTAATCTTATCAGTTATTTTCTTATTTATTTAGTTTGTTGTTATTGATGTGATAATGTCTTATAAATTAATGAACAACTGCGACGAAAAACTATGACTCAGTGTTACGTTACGCTGAATGTGCAAGCGAGAGTGCGAAACGATAGAGGTACGATGGGTCTAAGCGTTCTTCTTTTAACGTGATCATGAAAAATTATGGTCCATAAACTGACTTTACAAACAACCAATTTTTTATTTAAGGTAAAAGCCTTTAAAAAATAACATAACGCTAATAGCGAAAAGAAAATAGTGAAGTTGTTCCTGACCAGTCTGAAAAAAATTGGGTGATTCATTTTGATCATATTTTATATTGCCTACCATAACCTTGGTGCTTGGCTAAGATCCAAGCATAAGGCTTCTTAATAAATGTATAAATGAACTCTCGTTCAGGAAAACTAAATAAAGAAAGTTTATAACATTAACACATAAAAGCCCTAATTAGAGCATATCCAGCGTCTCAAAACCGTCCTACGCGCAATGTGTACAAGTTTAAATTTAACTTAATTTGTATAATTACAGTTAATTCGCTTCGAAATAAATATTGTGTTATATACCTAGTATTTTTCTTCTTTTATGATATTCCCCGTATCGGTCCAGAAAAACCACTGATGTAACTTGATTTGACGGTAGTGTTGTACATGGCACAAAATAACCGAAAAATCGCACAGTGGAGTACGATTTCTCGGTAATAATCTGAATGAGAGGAATTGTGCAGATTATAACGTGCTTGTAAATTAAATACAATTCTTTTGAAAGTTACGACAAATAACGAGACTTAACTCTATACTGGGTTAAAAATCTAGCTATAATTCAAAGTAAATAAAAAATATAAAAAGACAGATCTTAAAAGCTTTGTATATATTTAAGTATTAAAATTCGAGATTTAATGTAGTTTTAGTAAATATCACACTTATCGGTGACATATTACTTTCTATGTTGTCTTCGCGTGATGTGTATAAATGGAATGGTAGTGACATCTTTACTTATTTAATATACATGATTCATAAAACTATAAGCTTTGTGCAGTGCCGCTCTTAATAAAATTTAACAATGTCAAATTTAATGACTCTTCATCTGGCCAATTTTCTTTCATAGATTTTAAAAGTTTTTCCTTTGCGTATTAATATATTGTTAATGTATCTCATATTAAAGAAACCCGTTTGTATAATTTTATTTCTATACAGTTTACTTTGATAACATTGCTATTATTTTATTTATGAAACATTTAACAGAAACTAATTGTCAGTGTTATTTTCAAATATAATGTGATTTAGAGATTAACCAAGTACTAAACATTTTCCGACATATTTAAATTAACATTGAGTGACAAAAATGTAAAAATCGAATGTTATTTACGTTACTAAACGTAGGATCGATTTGCTCGCCTTCGCTATTTATTCTTTATCGCCTTTATATTCTCCAAACTGCATCAATTTCAAGTATCATAAGATCGCTCTTGAGCAGCCCATTCCGGCTTACTAATTATTATCAATTTTCCAATAGTTTTTTATAGTTATTATTTAATTTCGCTTCACTTTCAAGGTTTCACTTCTTGCAGCACTCCTGATTTTTTTAACAATATGATGGCTTTTTAGAAATAAAATTAATGGTTCAAAGTTAGATTTATTTACGTGAATGCTATTTCGGAATAGTAAAGAACTAAGTAATGTAATAATAGTACAATATTTATGTAAAAACGAAATACGTTAATAGGATAATAAGACTCAGCTTAATCGGTGTACATATATAAAAAAGACAAAATTACTTAGTCCACGTAAAAAAATGTTCATAAAATAAAAACTACAGGGCCAAATTATGTTAATTTTTATAAGATAAAATGGCAACTACTTCGCAAACTTTAAAAGAATCACGTAAATCGAATCATAAATCTCAGCGTGATCGGTGTAATTACATAAAAAAATATATTAATCGAATTTAAAATCTCTTCCTTTTCAGAATGCTATTAAAAAGAAGTTTTAACAGATTGACAAGTGTGACATGTAGGAATATTATGAAGTTTATGCAGATAAATTTAAAACTCAGATTATATCCTCTAATCTGACTCTAATATAGATGCAGCGTTGTTAAACAGAATTGTCAATGTGTGTTTTGACAACTTGTAAAAACGCATACTTCATAGTATGTGAAAAAATTGCTAGAGTAGGAAACAATCCACCATATTTTTTTTGCTATGCTAAAGCATTGCAGAAAAAAATATTATGTTATAAATGATTGAATATGGATATTAAATTAAAAATGTCACTCATAAAAATCCCTCGTCTAGATATTCAATAGAATTATTAACATCAAAATTGTAATAACATAACAAAAAATTAATATACTTCGGATGGACCCAAAATCTGTTGCGAAATCGGTGAAGGCGGACGACGATCCTCAAGGTCAATTTTAATCCTTGGTCCTTTTTTAGTGATATTACAAAAACTTCAAGAGTAGTTTGAATATATTAATTTTTGATATATTACTGAAAAGAAATTAATATTTGATATATTACTGAAAAGGGATAAGTAAATTAGAAACTCTATACCATTTTGAGAGCTCTGCATTATTTGCAATTTTAAACAAATTGTCACTATATTTAGTGATCCAACAATCTCTACCCTCTCCTCGAATTTAATTTTTTTCAGAATTTTCGGTGTTTATTTCAATGGATACTATTCAGCCGTCGTTGCATACGTAGGAAAGATGGGCAAGCAGGGATTGCTTGCCCTTGCAGGGTTTGTCCACCCTGCCTATAAGGGATGTCATTAGAAATAATAAGAGTGAGCAGATAGAACTCAAAATTAGAATCTTAATATTCGGATGGAATAGGGGCACACACAGTGATAGCCGTAGTTTTTTAAATTTAGTGTTTATCGAGCAAATAAACCCGTCGAAGCTCAATGATTTCTACAGGTAAATCAGTAATATTTATTTTCTGAGTAGAATGTGCTAAAATAGTACAAGAAAATTTGACGAAATTACTCGTTTGAACAATTAATAACATAAATATTAATCAAAATCCAATATATCGTAATGAAATTATTTCTCACAAGTAGTTATAACAGTTTTATTCATAATTTGTTGTATTGTGTCTACATACACAAAATACTCTGTGAATTTTGACAATCAATTGCGTAATCGTCGATATGTTAATTGCAATTTAAATTATACTACAAAAGCGTAATAATTTGTTAAATTTTGCAAACGAAATTGGAAAACCGAGATCGCTGTTAAATATTAAATAATAGCTTTTACTCGCCAAAAGCCAATAAAAGAATGAAATTGAAGTAGTTTCATATAAAAAATTAGTAGACTAGCTGATATAAGGGGTTTATATTCCTGTACTAATTCATTAAAAATCATTCTTATTCCTTGCTTACGTTAGAGAAAGAAACTCTGCGCCGAATTTCAATTTTCTATAGTCAAAGTCAAAATTATTTATTCATATATTTTTATTTTATTAAACAGCAATCGTTATTTAAATAAGTCATTAACATTTTGTTTTTTAATTCTACGTCTGTATGCAAAGAGGCAGTGAAGAACAGATAAGTTAAATTCACAATAATTTCGACTGTTGCTTCTGTCAAGTTTTGACAGTGTCATGTTTTGACAAAGTTTGCAGTTATTTAATTGTGAATTTTTATTTGAATTACTGTATTTCTTGCCAGAGACTATCTAAAGCCGTGAAATCAAAATAATACTCAAGGTATTAAATTATTTGTAGACGAAAAAATCTAAAGGATTACCTGTTAGTTTTAAACAATATGACTTTGTCTTGAGTACACATATACTTACATAGTGTTGCAATATAAAACGCAAAAATGCTGCCTCTAATTCAGGTTTTAATATTATTGGCCAGGCTTTAACTGTGTTATTAATGGCATAAGATACGCTGACGGTCATTTAAGGAGGCCGCGCAGGCTGCTGTGTGCTCTCTGTCCGGTGACGATCCTTTCACGGACCGGGAGCGCCCCCCATCAGCCGGGATGCGCTAGAAACGCTGATCAGGAAGTTGTCCAACACCTCCCCGGGGATTGGAGAATGTATGGTCAGGTGCCTCAGCCGAGGTATGGCTGGTTTACTCGAAATGTGTGAAAGATGGTATATTTCCTGAAGTCTGGAAGGAGGACAGACTAGTAGATCTACCAAGAATAATGGAAAACCACTCTCCGACCCTAAAGCTCACCGCCATATATCGCTCCTTTCGGTTCTTGGTAAGATTCTCGAAAGAGTGGTGATTGCATGTGTACCCGAGGTCTTTAACTACATCTCGGCAGACCAGCATGGGTTCAGACGAGGCCACTCAACAGTCACGGCGACGCGCACTATACTCGATGTAGCCAGGGACACTAACAGTAAATTTAAAAATGTACAAGCTGTGTTTAGACATCTCTGATGTGTTTGAAAATGCCTGGTGGCCAATGATACTGCTGAAACTCAAGCAAAGAGGTTGCTCCCGCAACATCCATCAGATGATGTCTGTATACTTTATCGAACGACGCATAGGGTTATTCATAAGTGACGTCGCGAGGTAGAAGGTCTCCACTATGGACTGCCCACAGGGATTGGTCCTTAGGACAATCTTGTGGAACGTCCTGATGGATAACTTCCTCAGCCTCCCGCTCGCAAGCGGCGTCAAAACGGTCACTTACGCCGATGACGTCACGGAGTTGATCGAGGCCAACTCCCGAGCAGAAATCGATCGTAAAGCAATAGTTACTTTGGATATGATGACGGAATGGGGACTAAGAACCGACTGAATTTTTCCACCAACAAGTCCCAAATTATCACACTGAGGGGCAGGTTCTAGTGGCCACCTGTGATCAAAGTGCCCAGGACATCGATAAAGGCCGTGACGTCAGTAACTCTCCTCGACGTAGGCATAGACAGCACCCTGTCGTTCGATGAACATGCTTAGTTATAGCTGCCCGCTCAGCGAACTGCTAAGGCAAAATGGCGCGCATGTTAGCATCTGCTTGGGGTATAAGGTTCCCTGCGTTACGGGTTTCATGCACGGGATCGTTCGTGTCGACGTTGACGTACGCCACTGCGTGTTGGCGAGAGCACGCATGGTTGTACACGGTCCGGACGGCCCTGTTAAGGAGGTTGTACGTGCGGCCTCCTCGGGTGACCATCAGCGTATCTAATGCGACATTGGCAGAGGGATGTGTTCTGCCGTAGGCAACCCGGTTCGCCTGACCCCATGGGTCAGTATTTCCGCTATTGACCATGCGGCGAAATTGCTCGTTCTGAGCTTCCTCCATCAGTTTGCGGTATTCGCGCCGGGCTGCACGAAAGACATCACCAGTCATTATCTCTTATAATCCACCAGACCGTTTGGTCTTCGGCCTTGCTGATCTCAGCCTGAACGTCTTTTTACGCGCCTATTCTATTTTTTTAATCCACCATTCGTAGCCACCGTCCTTTTTGTTTCCTAGTACCAAAGCTTTCATGCGCCGTTCTTACGATTGCGCTCGTAAAATCACGAGCAAGCTCGGAGGGTGGTTTGTTCACATTTAAACAACTTCCATTCTTCCGCTGATTCCCGCGCGGAAGCTTTCCCACCGCGCTGCTGTCTCCCGGAAGCTCGACAAATCTGGTGCCTCCACGTGCGCTGCTGTTTCTCTGTAAAGTCTGTCCGATGTATAGCAAATAGGTGACGGGGCGGTGTTCGCGTGATATAGAATTGTGACGTCATCGTTGCTCTAGCCGTTCGGCCCACAGAATGTCGACGGCTGACCCTCTTGGTTTCAAACCACCAGTCCGTGCGCATATACCATCCGTAGTCTTGCATCTTCCTTCGGCGCTGGTCTGTTTCTGATCCCCACCCGTTTAAGTGCCGCGGGAGGCTGCGCCACATTGAGGAGTCAGCATTGACGTCTGCCCCGATGATGACGCTGCTGCCTCTTGTTCTCCCAAAGAATGCCTCCAGTTGTGCCTTTTGAAGGTAATGGACACCGCTATACAGTGGGTAGTGAAGAGGTGGTTAATCACTGCTGCGCCTATGGCGTTGTTGGCGAGGTATATGCCGAATTATCCAGAAAGCCGCGAACTCCAAGGCCGGCCTTGGAGTTCGCAGCTTTCTGAATAAATCTCTTGCCAGGGGGAATTGCTCCTAAGATCAAGGCTATGTCCAAACATATTTCCCCGGGCCAGCGCGTATCTTTCTTTCTTTTCCCGGCCACACTTCTCTGGGTGTCCGTATGCTTGGCACTTCTTGCAGCACGTTACTCCAATGAGGTCACAGACCTACACCATTTGCCACCCCACATATATTCTGCCTCTATTCATCAACTCTTGCCTGAGCACAGCTGAGCAGGTGAGGATGGCCACAGTTGTCTCTGTAAAGCCACGGCGATGGAGTATTTTGCAGTCCGTGGATAATTTCTCTCTTATCCATGGAGTGCCCTTGAAGTTCTGGTCGACTAGCGCTTGGACGATCTCCGCTCCCTTGGGTCACCCTCTAAGTTTCTTGGGCTTGCCTGTGGGGCTCTTTGCTTCGGCACTGTAATGATGATGCTGATGCTGGGGCGACCTTTAACTTTTAGTGGCTTCCACTTTG
Organism: Graphium colonna; assembly: GCA_025505425.1. NCBI lineage: Eukaryota > Metazoa > Arthropoda > Insecta > Lepidoptera > Papilionidae > Graphium > Graphium colonna. The sequence goes on along the minus strand of JAOCPS010099023.1, from coordinate 1,773 downwards.
GTTGTTTGTACCACCACCCAGCGTTCCCCACCTAACGCATTCGCTTCACCTAGACCTCAATTAATGCAGGTCAGATTGCCTTCTTTAATTCGGCCTTAGTGTCATCAGCTGCTTTCAAAATTTCGGCTTGCTCCTCTTTTGGATAGAAGGCGATGACGGACTCGCTTTGGTCCAGGATTGATATCGGCGTTCCCTCTCTGGTTAATTTTAGCGCCGACGCATAGGTTGGCTTTGGTTGTGAGTACGTTAACTGGTTGCGTTGGTTGCGCTGGCATGTCGTAGCGCCGTTGCCTCCACCTTGGCCACCTTCAACCTTTCGTAGGCCAGGTTGAGTTCGACGTCCGCAAGCCTTAGGTTGTGCGCGGAAATCACTGCCAGTGCGTCCTGTACGCAGGCGGACACCAAGCTTATGTCACCTTTGTTTAAGCAGGAGTTGGGTCCCAACACGGTACTTACAATTGCGTCCAAGCTACACGTCGCGCGGTCCATGCTCAATCTTGGAAAACTCCACCAGGCTTACCTTTTCTGTCGCAGTTCTTTGTTGGGCATTGATGAAGAAGCAGAACAGAAGCTGGTCGACTTTTCGACCTAGGCATCGGCGAAGACGATCGGCGACGTCGTTCGCGTCTCCAGGTCGGAGCTTTGCGTTGAGATGCGCATCTTTGGTCTGAGAGAAGCGGCCTTTAGGCAGGCGGTGGCCACAGAAGTAGCGATGGTGTGGGGTTTCCCCGCTGATAGTTTAAAATTGATCGTAATAAATCAGCCACCTGGTCACCAAGGCACTATCTGGGTGAAATGTCCAATTATTGCGGATAAAAAGGTTGTAGACGCCGGCCGATTTACGATTGACTGGTCGTCGGTAAGGGCATTCCCCTTGGAGTCGCAGCCGCTATGCGGTAAGTCGGGTCACAAGACTGCGGCTTGTGAAGACGAGCCCTCTTGCGCTATATGTGCCCTCACTGGGCACTTATTTTGCCATCCATTGGCTCCAAAAACAAGACGGGAAAAAGAAGATATCGTCCTGTCCCCAAACCCTTCAACAGTGTTACGAGAGGCTGCAGTTGGGTCCGTGCGTCGCTGTGCAACGTTGCAGTTTTTGAGGCGTACTTCGCACCGAGCAGAATACTGAAAACTGCACACCCAGGACTCTGGGCCGGCCAAGGAGGCGGCCATCGTTAAGAGGTAGGTCGCCAACGATATTATAAGCGGCCTGGGCGCGAACTTGAAGTACCAACGGCTCGCTGGAGCCTTGACTCACGTCTGCGCGGCAATGCGGCGAATGGGTACAGTCCTTTTGCGAACGCGGGCGAACTGGTAGGGACCTCACCTGACCAAACTGCGTACTAGCCGAGCCGCGTGGCTCACCGAAGGTATACCCACCGCTGAAGAGGAAGAAGGATTCCCTGCTGGTCATCTATTATCCGGGCTGGGAGCGGGTGGTCCGCAGGTGCATTACATGCAGTGTTCCCCAGGGGTTAGGTCTCGGACTGCTCCAGTAGAACATCTGCGCGGTGCCAACCTCCGGGGTTTCAGCGTGCTATGTTACGCCAACTATACCCTGGTTACCGCGCGGGAACTCACTTTCCGGGACGCGGGCGTGCTTGCAACTGTTAAAAAAATTAATTAATGTTTTTATTATTATTATTGCAGTTTCTTATCATTTTTTTTAATGGAAAGGAAGACAAACGAGCAGACAGTTCGTCTGATGGTAAAGGATCCCGTCGCCCATAGACAAACGCAACATCCGGAGAGTTGTGAGAACGTTATTAACCT
>JAOCPS010098914.1:0-15611 GCA_025505425.1 Graphium colonna | reverse complement strand
TTTCATTCCTTGAAGTACCACATCAATGATTAAATCGGTGATAGCGCTCGGATCATCCAGGCAGAAACAAATCTGTCTCCAAGGGTAGGATGCAAAAAAGGACCGCATCCCATCCCATTCTACTAACCTATAGTGTCATCACACCTTACTCTAGATTAGACAATTATTGTAAGAGCTTTACGGAGCGCCGACGGAGATCATGTAAGTATCCGGGTGAGTGATCAGCACAAGATCCAACAGGGAAGGCATATGATCCAACACATTTGGGATTCGCGTGGGCGATGTGACCATCTGAGTCAGATCATAAGCCACGGCAAAGTCGTGAACAGATCTCCCCGCATGATCGGTGGTGATGGGCGTTGAAGTCGCCAAGAATCACGATATCTGCGGAGGGGATCTGCTGCAGCACGGTATCTGTAGACATCTGGAAGTGGTCAATGAGCCAGTTAGTTTCGGTATCACCGCTATAAGACTTGTACTCATAGATGCGAGGATGGTTGTTGCGGTCAACTCGTAGTCGCACAGTGGACAGATCCCCTACCTTCAAAACTGCTGAGACAGAACAAATATCCTCTGTGACTTACACACATACTCCTGCGCGAGGCACAAATGCGTGTTCTAATTTGTAACCCAGGTAACCGAGATAGGAGGTGTCAGCCGGAGAAGATATCTTAGTCTCGGTGAAAAAGAGCAAGGCCGACTTTGCTGTCTCAAGGTGGTAGTGGACAGCATTAAGATTAGAATGTAATCCCCCGATGTTGCAAAAATCCACAGCAAGTGTGGTAAGGTTTGCCGAAGGTGTTTTACTCCGTTTGCCTAGGACAGTAGAATAGAGCGGTAAGGTAAGGAGCGGTAAGCCCCCATAGAATACCCAGGGCAGCCTAAGCGGTCAGGTGATGTCACGCTCTCTGACCGTGGACGCCCAGTGAGGGATTCTCCAGAAAATCTGGTACCCCCCTGGGGTAAAAGTTTTTTGTCTATTGCTTTCATTGTGGGGAGGCCAACCGGCCACCTGCGCTCACCGGCCTAATGCAGGAGCTCTCAAATAAGCAGCTCCTACTTCACGCCAGTATCCTGCGAAGTCGTGGTACTAACCCAGTTTGAGCCGTGTCTTCGGCAGCAGCAAAAGCTACTGCTGGTTCTACTATCAAAATTTATTTTATATTAAATCATAAAAATGGTATTTTGTATGTACTTAAAACAAGTTAAAATAAATATCATAATTAAAAACAAAACAAAAAGCTGCAGGAAAATCGATCAGTTAAGTATTAAGGGCAAGAAGGATTATGCAAAACATTGAGAAACTGGCAAGGGTACGAATTTTCCTACGGAAACGTTTAGGGAGCCATTTTAGCTGTTTACGGAAATCAGACAGTTCATGCAGACTAAACCACCATCAAGCGATAATGTTAGTAAGACCACGAAGAAGCGCTTGGCTAGCAGTGTGGGAAGGGAGGTAGGTGTTTCCTTGCAGGTCATTAGGGGGTTTTTTCGCGGAATATTGCTAATAAAACGCTTAAATAGAATTGTATACATTGAGAGAGATCGCTGATATATTAATCAAGCCAGTAATAGAAGAAGAGGAAATATGTATGGAGCGAAGAACACCTAGAAGTATGACAGAGTCAACGATGTTAAAGAGATTTTTGAAGTCAAGGAAGACTAGGTAAGTTAACGATTTATGCCAGGCGTATGTCATCGGTTATATAAAGAAGTGCAGTTACTATGTTATGCCCTGGGAGAAATCGAGATTGATAGCGAGGCAAGACATCATTGCAAATGCAAAAATTCAAAAGTTGCCTATGCACTAAATGCTCCAGTACTTTCGAAAGAAAAGGCAAGATTGAAATTAGTCCAAAGTGAGGCGTACTTTTATATTACTAAAATTTCGTGGAATTTATTATTTTAAATTTGCAGATTTTATCACGTTTGTATTTGTATTTTAATTATCAAATATCAGGAAACTATTATTGAACACTTTAGTTTATTTTTTGAACCAAGGCCAAAAAATGTATTGTCTTAAATATATTTTTCAACGACAATGAATTATAAGTAAATAATAGTCTTTAAGTGTAAAAGAAGCAACAGCAAAGGTCGCTTTAATGTTAGCCTTGCAATTATAAATGCTTGCAATAGATGACTCCTTTATTGATTTAGAAAGCAAAGAGCTTTTAACCGAGTGATATATATAGTAGCTGTACATAAGCAAATTTTTCATTGGATTAACTTTCCTGTAAATGTAAGTAGAAAGTGGCCTATCACAAACATCCTAAAAAAAGAGAACATTGCTGCATCTTTTGCTTATTTCTACTTTCCTTCTTTCCTGTACATTTGGTTCTCGTTGCACTGTTTTATAGCATGTTAGTAAATTACTTTGGTATTTTTTAGCAATAAGAAGGAAATGAGCAGACGGTTCACCTGATGGTAAATGATCACCGCCGCCCATTGGCTCTTGCAATAGTAGAGAATTCACAAGGTCGTTGAAGCCTTTGAAATGGGAGTAAGCTCTTTTTTGAAGATGATGTCGATGGTATTTGGCAGTTCGTCGCGTCGTACGATAGACGAACTTAGCAGCTTTGGTTATTAAACAAATTATAAGTTAGAAATGAATTACAATAGTTATGGACATGTGTTTAAAGTCTTAAACATTTTATTTACGCATATACGCAGATAAATGGTCTTCGTAATTTAATTTCTGCCTAATTTTGATCTGTTTATAAAGACGTTTTAGCCACTTGATTATCTTCTACCTGCTGTTATAAGGTACCATTTATGAAACTATTGGGTCTGAAATGAAAAAAAATAAAAGATCTTAAAAACTTTACTTTAATTTATTTTCGTACATATTTTTTTGGAAAATTTAATCTACTCGCAGCTTCAAGAATTTATAGTATTATTTTAATTATATTTAGTTTTAGCAGAGGAAAATCATTACTGTCAACCAGCAAATATTATTTTTGTAATAAAAGGTTGGTATGACGTTAGAAACAACATTTTAAAACCCAAATAACTGCTAATAACATTTATATAAATGAAAACAAGTAAAACTTTGATATACTGCCTGTAAGTATTACAAATTCAAAGCGATTAATCTTGAAACTTACGTTTCAGTTGTCGCTAACTTCTTGCAAGAACTCGTGAAGTATAACACAAAGTTCATAAGACCTTTTTACATTAGATATCCACTTTAATTTACTTACCACGAATTAATAAATCTAAAGAAAAAATATGAATGTACACCCAAAATATAACTTTCGAGTGCTTCAGTGTCGAGAAAAAAGATTATGAGTATAAAGATAAAAATAAAAATAAATTAGAAAAGTCCTGAGAAAATATGTCAAATTGTTATAGGTTTTCTTAATGCTTGTTTTGTTACATAAAAGTAAAAAAATACAATATTAATAAAAGCAAACTAAATAAACTATATTTATAATAAATAATGCTTTTGTTTGCGCATTTGTTGAATAATGAAATGAGCATGTTAAGTATTTTGTTATGTAAGACCGTTTAATATGATTGAAGTGTTACTAATTTTTATTGAAGATTGGCTAAAATAAATATTTTTGTAGAAGTAGATCATCATGTATGGTATCGTAAACTTATAACAGCAAATTCATTCTTGCTAAGAAGTTTGTCCCGATACTATTACTCACCGTTTTCAGGATAACTTGGCGTTTATCAATACTTACCTGAACCACTTAATATAGGTATTGCTGTAACTTAATAGTTGATATTTATATTGATACTATAGTTGAGGAACTTAATCTTACTGTTGCTTGCTTAATTGTTGCCCTTTGACAATGTATTTATATGACCAATGTTTATACACATATTCTCACACGTATAATGACATAGCAATGGACATAAGGTCGTCCAGAAAATTCCGAAAAATTTAAAAGTAACGTTCATTTTCTAATTGCAATTTTATTTTCGGACTTAAAGATGGAAGAAAACATTATAAATAAACCTGCATATTTAATAACTAATATTTCGAATATATACTATGATATATGCTAATCAGCATTGGGTACAACAAAGTGAACAAAAGTTAGTTGGTTAGTTATGTAGGGCATAGGCCCTATATACCTTACCAACTAACTTTTGTGGCACAGCAACGCAAAGTGGGGCTTGGCCTTCGAAACAAATGACTTCCTCTGGTCTCTATCCTAGCAACCTCTAACCAGTCCTTAACCACGAGCTCACGCAGGTCAGCCTCCAGTATGTCCAATAGTAATAAGATTTTTCACAAATTTTGAAATCATTATGTATTATTTATGAACGGTTTAGTATAACCAAAATGTTTCCAATGTGTTACACACCATACACCATAGGTTGACTGGTAGAGAATGCCTTAAGGCATTAAGTCCGCCTTTTGTAATCTGTGTAAACAGGTAAATACAATAAAGAATAAATAAATAAATTGATTAAAAAGTGTTTATAACAGTAATTTCAGATTTAAATTATACGTTAAACTGTTACGTAACCACGAATCGCCGATCCAAAGAAAAACTATTAATCTTTGTATAATCTAACTGGAGTTGCAATATTTCGTATTTCTCTCAGAGAAATACTTTCGTGATAGATGAAGAATTTATTGAATTGGCAGAACGAAAGATAAACGGTGTCTTAGCCATGTTTACAATACAAGTGTTAAAGTCGTGATAAACTGACATTACTAACAAGATTATTTTTAAAGAAAAAATTGATTTCAAACTTTCTTGAAACATTTTATCTGTTATATCGATTTTAACCCGTTCATTGCGAACCCATTTTTTATGAACTTTCAGTCAGTGTGAATTAGGTCTATTCGAGGCAAATATAAATTTATTTACAGTCCGTATATAAAATACATAAAAAGTAAAAAAAAAATTCTAAAAAATACGTTAATTGTGCTTATATAATATAGAGCATAAGATCGAACATATTACGTAGTTATCAACCTAACCAGTTAATATTTTATTAATTGATTTCAAAAAGTCGCGCAGAACTCTGTCATTTATAAACAATGTTTAAAAGAATTTTCAAAAGAAGAATAGAAAATTGGTTCAACAGTTTGTTTTTAACACGTTCACTGTATTATTATAAGATAAAAATACGAGACTTCTCGTAGGTGTGGCAGTCAAAATCGCATTATTTTGCTCAGTACGAGTGGCAACTAAATAAATGTAAATAAAAGTAGAATTTGATAAGTTTCGATACGTAAAGACATTGCCCGTCCCATTTTAAGGTAAATAAAAAAAAGTATTAGGTTTTAATTTATGGATTGATCAAGCAGTAAACGTTGCAAAAAGAAGCTTAGATTAATTTGATTAAAATCCACCGAGTAAATCTAATATATAGACAAATGTTTCAGAGGATTATTTCAACAAGAGATAAAAAATAAAAACTAAGAAATAAATGATGTGAAAGTACAGAATAAAATGATATACATGATCGTTAAGAGAAGGAAAAGGAACGTTAAGAGCAAGAAGGGAAACATCAAGAACAGGAAGAAAAATATCAAGAACAAGAAGAGTAACAACAAGAGAGACATCAAAACCAGGAAGAAAAATATCAAAAGAAGAAAGAGAAAGAACAAGAGCAGAAAGAGAAACATTAAGAATAAGAAGAGAAAAAAAATGTTACCTTTTGTGTTCAGTGTGACAAATCCTATTACTTGCCATGTTTCAATAAAAAACATTAAAATAACATGTCTTAAATATAACTATTATAATTATCGAAACTGAAACTTTGTATTATTCCCATCAGTAGTCAAGTTAATAATAGCAAACTTTCGAGGACGTATTGACTTTGAAATTTTTTTATGGAAAGAAAAATTACGACGTGTATCACCCATAGACACACCGAACATCTTGACAGTCACCAGTACGTAGTCAACCCGAAAAATTCGATAGAATACGTTTATTGGAAAGGATGGTTTGAGGTTAAGGATTTGGAGAAAAAAGGAGTGGAAAAATTGAAGGGTAGACATGGCCACCCGGCATCCATAAAAGTCATGCATCCTTTATCTTATGCCGACTTTACAATGGGCGATGGTACTTATTCGGGCAAGCGTGAGCGTAAATGTCCAGCAAAAGCTGTAAAAAGTCGTTATGCTCTCCCTCACCCCGAAAGTGCGTTAGTTCTTTGGTTATATAAGGACAAAATATCTGCACTCAATCATTTTGCAAAAGTCATACACTCCAAACTGTCTTTACGAAATTATAATATCAAATTCGTATTTCATAGCGTTTAAGGTAGGGTAATATATTTTACAGACGCTATTGACCCTATGCGTAACGTATATTTACGTGGTTAGAGCATGCTTCAATTTTACATACCAAAACATTTTACATTTCTTTTCAAATTAAGTCTTAAAGTGATATTTTTCAAGACAATACCAAACCATGTGAAGTAAAGTAACATCTTGCTTTGAATAATTCCAAGTTCTGAAAAAAGGCCTCATTTAGATATGAGGTATAGGGTATAGTGTGGATGGGCAACCTTCACATATTAGACGTACAGGTTTCGTTGTGATGTTTTTCTTCGCCGCCAAATATGTGGCAAATTTGCACTAATTATTACAGTTAAGAAATACATAATTTCGTTCCTTGCCACCTGCGGTTGAATAATGGTTAACCTTAATTAAAAATAATTTAAAGCGAGCGAACTCTGAACTAAGGCAATTTTTTAAGTAAACAATTTATTTTCACAGAAACATAAAAACCGACTTAAAACGCCTTAGAAGTGCCTAACTTTCGAAACATATCCGTTCTTTTTTATTTTATAAACAAACTACTTGTCCGATTTTTATAAAAAAATTGTAGAAGCATTGTAAAATTTAAAGTTATCAGAAAGTATTTTTTTTCAAATCAGTTCATAAGTTGCGGCATTTGTGCGAACATTTCTATTTTGTTATTTTTATTCAAAAAACAAACTAATAAACCGTTTTTTTATTTTATTCGACAATCTACAAAGAATTTTGTATCATATAAAGAATCTTATTATAAAATAACTTGGAAATGATTAAGAAATCTTTAAAATTTGCTCTATTTATACCGTGACAAAGATAGAGAAAGCTTTATCAATATTTCTTTGGTTTTACTTTACACGGTAATGTTGTTGAAAATATTTATGTTATGAGAAGAACATACAAACAATTAACCAATATTACACAGACTCTTTAATGCTCGTGACATGAATGCAAATCGCGTTCCTCAAAAAAAAATTTACTATAACACAAAAGTGATGCATTTCAACATGTGCAAATATGAAGTTTAGGTATAATCTGAGAATAATATATTTCTTAGACTTTTTTAGTAATGCGTTTTATTATTATTTAAATTATTTTACATGCGGAAATGTACAAAACATAAAGTATAAAATATATTTAAGATATTGGTGAATCTTAAATTTATAAGAATAAATGTTTCCAGGTTCATTATAATTTCTTAAATAGGTACAAAAAATATATACAAAAGATTTTTCTGTCTGGTACCCGACTTTACTTTTTTAATTTAGAGTTTTCCGTATGTCCATGTTACCTACATGAATTATTCTCGTTCAATGTAAATCTCGTTTTAATGCACACTACAGATTTAACTTCTTAACACCTTATTGGCCTACTAAAGTTTCTTTTTTTAGATAAACGCATGCATCGGAGACTTTAAATTATAAATTGAAACAGATTTGATCATGGTTATTTCTTTAAATGTATCACCCCCCACCCCCCTGTGCATCATTCGAACTGAGTCAAGGACCAAACTGAGGTGTTAAATGTTCTGATTTTAGTTGGTATTTCGGTTTTACGTCAGCTTGTGGCTGCATGTTCGTACTATCCATGCAGTAATTGTTGTATCTCGAAGTCTCTTTTATTATTTTTATGTTTACAATATGGATTATTTAAATTAGTTGAATTTTTCCTTTATTTATTTAAGTTAGCGTTAATATTAGCTTCTGTTATAACCCGGGTTATTTTAAATTTGGAATTCTATATTCATGCTTATTTACGTCACACGTTACAGACACGTCCTCCGTGGCTACAAAATTATTTCAGACATGCGGTCGACTTGCTAACTGATTATTTATTTTGCCGCTTTCTCCTGTTTAGCTAATTTAAGCACATGCTCAATAACTAATCATTTGTAAATTTTAAGATTGACAATTTTTGCATTAATTTAGTAGAAAATAAGTTGGGCTCTGCAAATGGTCGACAACAAAAATTAAGTTGAGCTTATTAAGTTGAGGCAAGTAATGAAGTGGTAGAGCATAAAATATTTCCACAGTAGAGGAATACACAACAGAAGTACCACCACTCTTTAGAAAGTCGGCATAAAATAAATAACGCATAAATTTTGGGGATGCTGGTTGGTCATCTCTACCCTTTTCTTTTCCCGCTGCTTTCCGCTCCAAATCTTTAATCCCAATCCATCCCATCCAATAATCCTATTCTATCTAATTTCCCAGCTTGACAACGCACTCGCGACTCCTCGGATGTTGCGTAGGCGATGGGATTGCGTATTATCAGGGAACCCGTCAGCTTGTTTGTCATCCTTTCCAAAAAAAAAAAATTTGAACATTCGACTGACAATTGCAGTCTCAATTCGTGTCATCCCTATTCATTATTTCACAGAATCAGTTTATGCGAATTTAATTTGTCTTCCTGTAATGAAAATGTTATTTGAAATTTTTGAAGAGAGCTACATCATTTCGCAGAAGCGAATATGCAAACAAATGTATGTATATTTCTGGAATGTTAAAACTAGAAGTATATTCTTGTCGAAATTATTGAATTTGTTTTAATTTTTCAAACAAGTTTTATGGTACGTGATCACCGCCTCCTATGGGCTCCCGCAAAAATAAGGAGTAATATTAATATAATGTGCAGAAAAATATGAATATTATTATTTGTCAATAATTATCTTCCTATTCCCATTTCCTTTGAATTTGACAAAATGGATGTAGATGGTGAGGCGGGTCATGTCTTATTCCCACCACGTAAACACTTCTTTTGCTTTATCGTAAAATTTTCTTTTGCTGGCCTTTTTATACAATTTTATTCTAAATCGTGGAAAAGCTTTTGATGATTATTTTAAGTCATGAGAAGCCTCAAACTTGATAACTTATTATCTGGTAAGGTTTTTTGTTAGTTTATTATTAAACTATCAAAAAATATTTTGTTTATAACAGAGTACAATAAAAAGTTATTTCCTAAGAGATGAGTAGTTTTACGATTTTACAAGATCTCACTTTAATTTCAGTTACTTAAATTGTTATATGTCCTGAGCATTATTTCCTGCATTAATATTCATTGCTATATTTACTCGTCCAGAGAGTAATTGAGTCAATCAGTTTAATAATAGCGTGGTTCGTTGCCAAGAGAAGCTTGCATTTGACGTTTGATAGTAATTGGTCTAACTCAATTATTGCGCCTATCTCAGTATCTCAGCACCACCCCAAGATTGGGTGGTAGAAAATGCTATGCATTATTAAGCCTGCCTTTGTACATTGTTTTGTGAAATAAGTTGAAATAAATAAATAAATAATTATTGATTCCATAGATACTTAAGCCACTCTGTATATATTGTTATGGCTGGTAGTTAACTAATAATATAAAAATTAATATTAAACAAAAATGACATTCGAGATATATTGCATAATAACCATGCAGTGTTTCTTTTCTGACAATAAAATAAATAAAAAATAAAAAAGCCTTTATTTTATTTGCAAATTAAAAAAAGAAAAGGTTAAAATCTGTTTTAGTATAAGTCTTAATTTTTTTTTAGTTATTAGTTTATTTCTTAATTTTAATTGTTAATTCGGACAGACATGATTTATTTTAGTTGTATGAAATATTTCATATTCCTAACTATTCAATGTTAGCGAGAACTCTCTATCTCTGTTCTTGTTGGCGCGCTGAATGACTGAGCGTGTACCAATCCATCCCTTGACTTCGTGATCTCTCTTATTTTTTTGTGTCTAGTTTTCAGTATTTTATTCAATATTCATCATACTGCGCTTTACCGCTCGTTCGCACCAAACTATTTTACCCCTCGTTTTTTTGCTTGCCTTTCACGTTTGGCAGGCGTATGTTAGGCGTGGTATGAGGCAGAAATTGAGTACTTTAGTTTTATTTTTTATTGGTGTACTGCTTTTGAACATCTTCTTCAGTGCCCATAATTTATTCCACGTTAATGTCCTGAATTTCACTTCCAGCACATTACTTTTCTGGTCAAAGCTATTTTTTTTGCCCAGGTATGTGTAGTGGTCTGTATATTTGAGAGGGTCAATATCAACATATATTAATTTGTTTGTGTTGTTTGTAATCTACATTGTTTTGGATAGATTAATTTCTAAGCGTACTAGTTTACTGGCGTCGTTGAGTGATTGTATCATGTACTGAATTTCTGATCCAGTTTCTGATAACAGCACCAAGTCATCTGCAAATCTTAAATGACTTAGATAGGCTTCTTTAATCTTCATACCCCAATTATTTTAGTTAAGTTCGCCGATAATCGACTATAGTGTTGCTATAAATATCAAAGGTGAGAGTAGGCCTTGTATTACTCCCCTTTTGACCGGAAACCTAAGCCCAACTGTCTCTGATTTTACGCTACTCTTGTTGTTTTTGTAAATGCTTTTGATGGCACAGTTCTATGCTTTTCTACGCTTTGTGTTATAAGAGTTCACTATATGCTTTTATGCAATGGGCAGTTAAATATTTTTTGGTAATCAAGAGAAGCCATGTAAAGTAGATAATTTTTTTCACGGTATTTTTAAAGAGCCGTTCTATTATATATATGGGGTCAATCGTGAAATGCCCTTTACCAAATCCTGCTTGCTTGATAAGTTGACGTATTTCAAGTATATAGCTAATTCTTTTATTTATAATTAAGGAGATGAACTTCTAAATAATAGATTATAAACTTTTTGGTCTGTAGTTCTGTCATTTGGTCTACTTTTTTATAAATCAGAATAATATCAGATTCAGAACATTGGGTAGGTATAATAGCAGTTGAACAATTTTTTAAGATTTCGTTTGTGATGCCGTTACCGCCAGGGTTTTTTTCTGTCTTAAAAGCTTTTATTGCACTTGTTACTTTGGTCCTTGCAATCCAAGATATAGGTGAGTTGCTGTCGCCGAAGCCTAAACATTGATCTTCAGTTTCCGTTACTCTGGTATAGTTCTTTGTAAAAGTTCGTTGCTACGGTAATGACGTCCTTACGGTTCTTGAATATACATCCACCCCGTTTTAATTCTTCAATCCTCATTTTATTCGTTTTTAGTTCTTTGTAAGCTTTTGTTGTACCTGCCGTTTGGTTTATGTGTCTTCTAGAGTTTTGTATCTATACTTTGTATAATCCTTCTTTTCTGGTAATAAGGGGTAAAACGTCATGTGCTACCCGTGAATGGAATTTCAGTTACGATTTTATTCGTATTAGCTCAAAATAATACTAAGACATATAATGACGACTCACTGGATGAGAGACTATCATCGAAATTTTTCAGGTTTTACATGAACAAAACACTTATTACCATTTTGTAATGTTAAGTACAATTTTAGTAAAATTGTTCTGAATTAAACTTTACAATTTATTTAATTAAATTTAATAAATTAAATGATCTAAACATAAGGTAATAGTAAAAGGAAAATGTATTAATTAGAATTCACAGTCGCAACAGCGATGATCAACAGATCACAGGAAAAAAAATCTGAAATATGTAAGTAAGATTTGACTATTTATTGGAATTAAACTAAAGCTGGTTTTAAAAGGTTATTCCAGCACTCGCTACATACGGATAAATAAATAATGTCTTCGAAGCCCGGCCATTAGGGTTGTTCCGTAATAATCGAAAAATACTTAAGGAAGTCATAATTGCTGATATCTGGCACTGGCTACCAACAAATATAAAAGTGCAGACTGCAAAAATAATAAAATAGATGAAAAATATTGACAAAGGGTCAAATACTTGTTACAACCAATAAAACAAGATTATCAATATAACAAAATAAATTGATAAAAAGTGCTTGAACATGTTAAAACCAATTTTTACGCTGATTCGATTTTCTTCTTCTATTTTCGAGTATATAATAGTACAAGTTACTTAAAAGCAAATAAAACTGAAAGAGCCTATTATTTATATTTTTTGTTTTGTTCCTTTTCTTTGTCATGGTCACACAACTTTGCACTTGTTATAATTGGAACTTTTCAGATTAACATCACTTTTTAATACCACTGTAGTCATTAAACTATTACAAAACCAAACTTTAACAATTACTATTGAATGAACCAAAAGCAAATGGAAAAGCTGCTTTTTTTTTAAGAATAAACAAGTTTCGTTTTATTTCTAAAATATATTTCAATCCAGCCATTTACATACGGGCCAATTATGGTACCACGAAGAGTAAATAGTCTAAAATATTTTGTAAATTCCGGCGGTTTAGAAATATTTATTAAGTAATAACATATCCAACCCACAAAACCTATGGACAGTGTATATTTAAAGTGTTTGTTTTCAATTCAAAAATAAAATAGGAATCGATATTTCCTATTGATAAATCTAAAAGTACTAATGCGTGGGGAGTGAGTAATGCAATGTGATTGACTCTGTTATAAACGTGTCACAGGAATAAACACGAATATTGGTTGTATTCTCCCTCCCCCCTCCCCCTTAACGTTTGATATATCATTACACTAATTCTGAAAAAAATATGATATATACCTATAAGTAAGCACTTTAAAGAAAAATCATAACGGGCCCGATATCATACGTAGTTATTTTCATACAATTCGACAAACTTATGCAGTTGCAGTCGTCCTAACAAAATGTATGGAGTCAACCGCAAAATGAAAACTGTTTCGACTTACCCCATTGTGTAAGGTTTTTTTTAAAAGGTATCTTAAAATGCAATAAAAACTTCCTTGATATGGTTAAAACCTCCCAGTCTCAAGATATCTTAATACAAAGTTAACATTAGAGCGTCCCCTTCCTGTCCTTAACTTTTGAAATTTTATTACAATAATTCTGAAAAAAAAATATGATATATACCTCTAACTAAATACTTTCAATACTATAGCGGGCTTGGTATCATAAATGGATATTTGTATACAACTCGACAAACAATGGACGAAAAAAGGATGGAGTCAACCTCAAAATTATAACATTTATGTATGAAGAACAAATCCTGGCGACATTACATTAACCAGCTTCATGATGAGCCATATACATGTTGGATGAAAAATGCAATATATTCATCCAGTAAAAACTTAGAGCATCGCTCCAACTTGTTAATAAGACGAGATATGATTGTATTTTAGAAACGTACGAGTTACGAGTCTCATAATATCACCGTCTGCAGAAGACGTGACGATCAAATTCGTAGTTGCTATTATCATGACTGGGATTTTGATCGCCTTGTATTATTCATGATTACATGGTAGAATTTGATGGTAACTTTTCTTAAAAGATAATGGACAATTTTAAAGAAAAAATTAGTTAATATAATTTGGAAGTCCTAAAAAATTAAACTAATACATGCATGAAATAACTAGTTTTAATTATATAGTATCGTTGTACTTTTACCGACACAAAAATATTAAACAGTTCTCAATTCAGTTATTTTTTTATATTTGTTACATCGAAACTCTATCATTTAGATATAAATCCATTAAAAATATTTTCATACAAAAGAATATACCTACCGCTTAGTTTCGTAAATAAGAATAAAAGTCGCATTGGTAGTTTGAATTTTAAACCACTAAAAAAGAAAAAAGCCGCCAAGAAAATGTACTCCTGTAGGGCCGACCCTACAGGAGTACATTTTCTTGGCGGCATAGACCTGCCACCGATGGCAGGTCTATATTTTTGTGTGAAAATAATATTTATTTAGATCTGGCACAATGAGTCTGAGATAATTAATAAATAAAATAAATACGCAAAACGTACTTCAGAAATTTAATACACGTTGTCATACAACGTGCCCCAAATGTTATCAACTGTATCATTTATGTGAGAATCCCTAGTGTTTATTGTAAATAAACACTAGGGATTCTCACATAAATGATACAGTTTCGAGGTAACAAATGCAAAAAATATTAACCGAATTGAGAGCCGTTTATTTTTTTAAGTCGGTTAAAATATAAAACCATAAGACTATAAAAGTAGTAATTTAAGACAATTATTAGTATTTTTAAGGATTTTCAAGTGATATTTACTTATTAAATTAAATATAATAAGCTTAAAAATCTTTAAAATTTTTAGGCTAAAAATAATTTTGGTGTAAAAACTAAATGTATTCTAGTATTTTTAAGGGCTGTGATAGGTAGGATTGCTGCTACGGTTTCAGATACAAAAAGAAATCTGATCTGAGCTTATGACTACTCAAGTTTCAGATTTCTTACAGTCCATTACATTCAGTACATTCTCTGGTGCCGGCTTATCGTAGAATTTTGGGACACGCCTGTATATGTATTATATATTTGATTTTGTACCCATTATCTACCTAATATTCTGCGCTATATATCTTGCAAGTTCACTGAAATATATTAAAAATTAACCACGATTCGAGAGAAACCAATTATGTAATATTAATAGTTCTGTGTATTCGGGCTAAATAAATAAAAGTAATTTTTTAATACAATAAAATATAAATATTGTAATTTTTAGAATAAAATTTTCCGAGTATATACATTATTTGATAACATATATGTATTTGTTAACAATGGATGTTTGATGGAATAATTTTTTTACACGTGTAGAAAATATTTTTAATGTGCAATTTTAGTGTTTATTAAGTGATGTAGCTGTTTTTGTACTAGTACAAGGAGTATTTTAAAAGTTAATCATTACTGTATAAATGAATGCAATGTAATTTATTGTTATTTTATAATGCATTATAACCCGGATGATGGATGTCACAGCTTATTTATTACTTATTAACAATGAATTGGCTGAATGGACCTCTACCTTTAAGGTATCGTTTGATTTGTTCAGCTGATCCTCCTCTGAAAGTATTAATACTCAAAAACAAATAAATTGGATAAATCAACGTTATAAAGTCGTCATTCCATTCTTTTAGATTTTATAAACCTCAGGAGTGGCGCATTTCAAAAACGGGATTTAAGAAACAAAATGAACAATATACACAATTTATATATTTTTACAAGTGAAATTAGATGAAAAGGCCAAGTAAATGAAATAACGGTAATTTTAATCAATATATAATTAACTGAATTCAAATAGGAGCGTTTCTATGTTTTTCTTAAGTATGTTCGAGCGTATTTCCATCCTCTTCTTGTATAAGAAGAATGGGGTATATTTCCAATATAGTAGCACAAAATTTTCATAATAATCGGATTTATAGTTTGTTTTTAAACCAGAATAACAGAGAAGATATTCAAAAAGTACAGTTTTAAAGCATGTGAAGTCGGTTTTTGAAGTTTTCTGTGAAAATAAACTTGTATAACTCATTAAACCATTTGTCATTAAGATATACCATTTTAATATAGCAAATTCAAGTTCAAATTAAAATTATTCACTTGCAGAAATATGGTTGGTAAGTTCTTCAAAACAGATAGTGTTCATACATATTTCGCCTTTTGGCATGCAAAAGTCTTACAAATATTATTTC
>JAOCPS010098803.1:0-15612 GCA_025505425.1 Graphium colonna | reverse complement strand
GAGCTTAACATCTTTTTACAGCGTTTGCTGCACTTCTACAGCCACGCTTGCTCATAAAAATATAAATGTGAATGTTTGTATATTTGGATTTTTGTTGCTCTACCAAACAACAATAAATTGATTTGGATGAAATTTGACACAAATACTTTATTAGCTACATTAACGAAAAAACCGGTCTTTATGGATGGTTCTTTAAACAAACCAAAAATAAAAATACGCTGGTTAAACCACGGGAAGCAGATAGTTAATTGTTGATTTTTTGAGAAGGTAACATACGACAAAAAATACTTTTCAGGATTTTTTTTGATGATTAGCATATTTATTGTATTAAAATTTTATTATTCTAGTATGTACTTTTAGATGTAAAACATAAAACATATCGGGTAAATTAAGTTTTAAGAATTTGGCACTGTAAAACATATACAAAAAAGCATATTTTATCATCCGTCCGAGGAGGCTATAATAGTTCTACAATTAGTTGCTGATACATTGCACCCTTTTCAATTAAGAAATTAACTATAAACAAACCAAACCAATCAAAGGATAAAAGTTCCAATTTTACCTTTTGAATATTACGGTGCTGATAGTTTACCGAGGTAAAATAAATGCATACTTCTTAAAATGCGATGAGAAATTAAAAGAAAAGTTATAGCAAATGCCATTTTCGTCTAGTCTACTTTGAAATAGAACTGTGTCCCGTTCATAGCTTACGATTTTACTCCTTCAAAATATCCAATGGAAAAAAAATATACAAAAATAGATCGAACATTTATTTTTATTTTGGGTTATTTACTATGTCTACTATTTTTAATTTGTTAACGAATTTTTCAATTCGATTCATTTAATTTAACGTATTGTTGTACATAAAACATTATTTGCATTACGTGAAGAAAAAAAAATCATAAGAAACACATTATATCATAGTAAAAACATTTAAATTGAGCCATAAAAATGTATTAAATTTTTGACCAGGAGGCGACTGCTACTGGAGATCACTTACTTATTTAACACATGAATTGTGTTTAATTTTTTTATAAAGATTTTCTTAATGATATGTCTTCTTAGTCGTCTCTGATTGTAAGCATGGTTAAATAGTCGCTAAAATATAATTATTTATCAAAAAAAAAATATTTTGTTTGTGCTATATGCTTTGAATATTTGCACGTATATATGAAATATTTGCACATAAGCTTTAATTGTTTATTATTTCGACATTTAATAGAATTTTTTCATTTCGGAACAAGCAATAAATACAAACAACAGTTTTATTTCGCAGTTGGTTAACAGTAAATTAACTGTTTTTTCGCAGTTTTCGTATTGTAAAAACTTTATACAAATTTTACATTAAAACGCACTTCAGCTTCAGTTTGTTACATATTATATTATGAATATGTTATTTGTAATGTTTTTGTTTTGGGAAAAGAACTAAAAATAATGCAATTTATTTGATTATACAAGCAAAAACAATATCCCTGATTTTTTTATCTTTTTCCCCTAATTGTATTTTGAATATGTTTTGTTAAGTATTCTTAAAAAATGTACTGTAACAATATTGAAGAACGCTTATATATTTTAACACATTTTCTGCCGTGTCCTTTATCCAATTGATTATCAGTGTACTGAGTACAACATAATACCATGGCAACAAAAGAATCAGTCAGAAATTGAAACTAATATTTTATACAAAACAAAATTCGGTCAATTCAAGCCTTTGAGTTGACCGAAATACGACTAATTAAACATCTATTGGGATGAGTTCAATACGAAAACGTGTAACTATATAAAATACAAGTAAGATGTAATATTTTTAGTAATGTAAGTTTTCACATATTCAGCCTTTTTACCTGCAAATATATTGTGTCTCCATGTTACCAGCCCCCTTTATGTTTAGCCTATATTATTTAGCTTTTTTATATTAAATGGTCGTACCATTTAAGATAAATAAAGCCTTCATGACCGGATTTGGCCATGGCCGCTTACCTTCTCATGCACGCCAATAACCAACCAACTACAAAGGAGATATTATAGAGTACAAGTGTTCTCTTAGTCTCTCGGTCCACGATAGCGTGGATCACGGCGGGTAGCGAGCTCCAACCACTTTCCTCACCCCCTCTTCTAATGCTAGCAGGTGGCATCTAGGCGCTTATTATATAGAGACGAGAATTACAACCTCCAAATCCCAAGGAAAGGAACCCGCCAAGGCACGCGCTGCTTCACCGGAGATCGTCCGGCAGCCCTGTAGGATTCGTATGGCCAACACCCTTTGCAAATTGGGCAGGAGCGCCACAGTTCGTCGATTAAGGGTGTCGGTCCAAATCTAGATGCCTGTGCTTTCACTGCTTTTGGTGCCAGAAGCGATATTTTTTCTATTCTTTTGTAAAACAATGTAAACAAATATGGACATATTAAAACTAATATCATGGCGCACATTAACGCCTTAGATTCTATACAATTTCTTATATACAGTGCGTCCAAGAATTAAAACTAAAAGATAAAAATAAGTCACGTTTGTAATGTACTTTTGGAACGCTTCGAAAGTTTCTAGAACGTATTGTTTTAAAATTGAGCCAATTTTCCCCTAAATGGGCAGTTTCAACAACGGATCTTCTTATTTGTCTCCTTTTATTTTATGCGTCATGCTTATTAATCATGGTGTAACAAATCTATTCCAGATATCACAT
This sequence comes from Graphium colonna, assembly GCA_025505425.1. Taxonomy (NCBI): domain Eukaryota; kingdom Metazoa; phylum Arthropoda; class Insecta; order Lepidoptera; family Papilionidae; genus Graphium; species Graphium colonna. The sequence continues at coordinate 12,931 of JAOCPS010098803.1, read as the reverse complement.
CTATATTAAATGGTGTTGCTGCAGTTTAAATGCGAGATTTTTATGTGATATAGTTTTTTCTTATATTTGTTTATTTTCTCAGTCTTTAACTAAAATATATACATAACCATTACGATTCTGAGGTTACTGAAGGCCAATTGTTCTTAAGTTTTTGGGAAAGATTTGAAACGTTATTAAAATGTTGAGGTGGTAGAGCATATTTTCACACATTCTGTCTAATAGATATAAGATTTATTAAGTCGACATAAAATAAAGTGTATATTTTTTGGGGTTACCAGATCACCAGTCTTCTACTTTCTCTAACTTCCAAGTCTTTAATTCCGTTTCCAGATCACTATTCCTCAATTTCTTTCTACCCCTAAGTCCTGAGTTCCGATCACATCCTATTCAATAAACCTATTCATCCAGTTTCTCAGCTTGAAACTTGCCTTGCGACTTTTCGGATGTGTTGTGTGTCTATGAACGACTGGATCCCTTAACATCGGGTGAATCGTAGACTCGTTTGTCTTCGTTTCTGTAAAAAAACCGTATTTTAATTTTATCTTTTTTGGTTAAGTAAACAAGTTGAAAAGTGTTATTTTTTGCTATTGAAAGTAAAGTTATGAGTGATTGTAAGTCTTGTTGAATTTGTGTTCTAAAATAATACACAGACCCGTACATAAAATTTTCAAAATATAAAAGTTAAAAGTCACTTAATAAGTCATTAATGTGAAACGTTAGACCTTTATATTATCCCAAAATAACTATGAGCGGTGTTTGTAAAAGTTTCAAACCAAATTCTACAATTTAATCCAATCATGTTGTGAATATTAGAAGGTGTTTGTAAAAGTTACAAACTAAATTCTACAATTTAATCTAATCGTTAAATGTTGTAAATATTAGAATCTGCGTCAAAGCTTTGTTCATTAAATAATTGATTAATATGACTTTTGTTTCTAATACCAGTAGAATATTTAAACGCATAAATAATCGCTCTTCAAACTAATCATAATATTTAAACGTAAACAAATTCTATATGTTAACTTATCTTAAACACAAGGAACAGAATTTGAAGAAAAACAGCAAGCAATTTGATTTAAATTAATTCATACATTAATTGTGATTGTTTCATATTAGATTAATGTTTTCAAATTTGTACTAACGTTCAAAAAAGAAACCAAAAATAACACACTTAACCTTTATAGTTAAATAAATATACAATTATTAAAAAAATTACGTTTCTTATTACGGAAGGCAATCAACCAAATTCCTATATATATCACAGTTGAGGCATGGCACTAGTACAGTGCTAACCTTTCAACGATTCAAAAAAATACTAAGGTTGATGCTGATTTTTTCTTACATAGAATATTGTTCTCATCCTGAGTTAGGATACTACTTTACCAGCTACGCTATGAATGGACGAAAAATGTGGCTTTATCCAAAATCAAGCTACTCGCAATATTGATTTTTTGTCATGCTCGACGCTAGAATCTGCGTTGCCAGTGGTATTAACGGACCAATACGCTTATGAATCTTCAAGAAAGGATTCCTGCTATTAAGGCCGACAATCCTTTTGAAGAAGTAATCGCTCGTCATCAAATTACCCGCTGACTCATTTGCTTCCATCCTTATATAAATAAAAATAATTAATAATTTTAAAACTTGAAGATTGAGTATATAAGTTTTCTTTTTAAAATAAAGTATACAATTTGTTTGTCGGGTGGCCAGTAATATCACGTAACAATTTAACTATCTTTAAACTACTAACTATCTTTCAATGTGTCTTCTCTTTTTCTTTTATAGAAAGAAAAAACTTATAAAACGAAATTAGTTCTTTAAGTCTTTTTTTTGTAAGGGCAAGACAGTGAGTAATTTGTACCTTTCTCTAACATACAGTTTAATTTCCTTTCATGCCATCTAATTTTAATTTCGTCATGCATTTTAATGTAAAAGCACGAGTTGACCTGTTGGTCGTAAAAAATCAGGCTTACATTTTAATTTCTAATTTCATCTGAATACTTCTCAACTTTCTGGATTAATTCTGTCACCCTTTTATAACACTGTAAAACTGCTTAGGGAGAGAGGTGGAGATCCCTTTTCGATACTGTAACAGATGTCGGCCCAGGTAAATTTTTACGTGAAAGGTAATTTGCATAACCCAATCTTGCATGCCCGTGCTTAGTGCATTGGGTTATGCCGTAATCTCACTACACAAAGCATACACGGTGTTTACAACATTATTTCTAAGACTAACGTGAATATTCGACACTTTAAATTAAACTTTATGGATTAAATTTTAATTTTATTTTATAAAATTAAAAAAACCGTATGAGTTGTTGTTTTACACGGATAAAGTACCCGTCTCGTGGAGGCAATAAATGATTGGGTTATATCGAACTTTCGTAAACGAAAAGTTTTTAATACAATCCTCCTTTCCCCCGCTTTCAAGCAAGGCACATTGGAACAACAAGCACGCCTCCATACACGGACAAGGTCCTACGTAAAAAGGAACCTGCTCTGAGAGTGGAGGCTTAGTTCTGACTTTCTAAAAGAAAGTCATTTTAACTTCGTAAACATTCAAAAGGAAACAAAATACTACATGATGTTTCCTAATTGCTTGAATATTTTTATTTCCTATGGCTATCATAGAAACCATGTAACCTTCCCACTTAAAAGTGAACCACGCAACGACAGATGTGAGGATAACATGCAAATTTGTGTGTTTTAATGTGATCGAACAACAACTTTTCCTTAAACGGAGCAAAATGAGACGTCATAAATTTAAATCTCGCAAATGACCCGCTGCAAGATTTCGCTGGAAATTCGCACATAACCTCTACTTGACTAAGAGGATGCCAATTATAAAAAAAATAAAATCCTTTTGAAAAAGCCAACGATTATTTGTCAATGTAATATAAAATGATCCTTTAAGTAGACAATCTACATATATTTTACTGTTTTTTTCCTACTCCGTATTGTCTTGCTCAAGTTTATGTTATTTGTCATTGTATTAACCACAGAACCACCATTAATTTTTTTTTGTATAAAAAGTTAACGTGTCTGACAAAAGCTATGTCGGCAGATCCCTCACTTTATTTAAGATATATTTAGCCTACATATTTTACCACATTCAAACAAATTCATTATCGATGTTACCATTATATTTTACTAATATTTAAATAACTTAATGGTGTCAAAAACAAAATATATCATTTTAATTTATTTCTATATATTGTATAGAGCTTTCTTATAACATATTCTATAACATTGTACAAAACTTGTTACTATTTATAAAATAGTGCTAATGCAACATAAAAAGGTGTTTAATTCTAGTGATTATCATAAATTAGCAGAAAAACGATTATTTAAAATTCCTACACACAGAGTAAACTCTGTTTTTGCGCAAAGATTTTCTCATTTTTTGGCCCCTTTTATATACAATAAAATGGTAGCGACATTTAAGATACATGATTGTAATACACACACAGTAAAAAATAAACTTAAGAATGGTCTTCTCAGTTTGACATATGAAGAAACCGAAAATTTGTTAAAAATAACAAAATAATTAAGAGAAAAAAGTGGATCGTCTAATACTATTGCAACGAACAAACATTATACTACACACAAGTGAGCATGCTTATATCTGCATTCACTCACACTCACACATGCACACACACGTACACACGCACGCACGATTGCACACACGTACATATACACGCACCCACACAGACATATACACACACACACACATAGTCATGTCACTGAATATACATACATAAATTCTTTTAAAAAATATCTCAATTTCTTAAATAAATTTCTACTGTTATCATACCTCAGCAACCAAGTGATTCTTTACACTGACTACCTGTAATTCGGTCATAGCAAACTTTTGAGTTAGTCCTCACGAGACAGGCTAGGCCTAGTGTGAGGGCTATGAGATATATCATTACCTGTTTTACTTGCTTATTCCAATGTATTCAAATAAACTTCTTTGTAAAATTGTGTTTGTAACAATGTATGTATTTGTACTTTGGAAAATAAAGATTATTATTATTATTATTATTAATTATGGAGCAAACAAATATGAGTTAATGAAACAGATATATATGGAATCTTAATAATGCCATCTCTCTCGAAATTATTGACCAGTATTACTAATACATATAAAAACAGATTTGTTCTTTACGTAGAATGGCCGGTCAAAGTGATTGCTTGCGATTCGCAATAGGCAGGACTAAATGGTGGCAGCCATTTTGTGCTTTAGGAAGTGCGCAAGAACTCAGGAGGTTATAGATTGACAATGGAAAAGGGCCGGAAAAAAAGAGGGTTGTAATGGATGTCTGACAACCGCACAACCTAGTACCATTTTAATCTTGCTTTGGATCTGAAGTAGAGGTACCAGTTCAGCCGATTATGTAACATATTATAAAACCTGAAAACTTATCAGCTGATTACGTGACCTCACCATACCGCTGCTACCCAACTAGGAAACCATCTTAATATATGTGAAAGGTATAACATATAAAATTAACATAATTTCTATTTAAAACGTATGTTCAATTAAGACAACGAGTTTTGTATGAATCGGTGATTTAGTTATTTAAATTCCAATACCTAATAAAGTTCACATATTGAAAATTTTTCCGAAAGTTTCATTTTTGTGTATGTGTCAAGGTATACAAGATATGAATGTAGATATGAAAAATTTTAATGATAATAATAATAGGCGGTTCTACAAAGCTCTTCACAAGCCCTTTGTAGACACCACTGTTTCTCTGAAATGGCTACGTTTCGGTGAGCTCTTTGGGGAAACCGAGGGTTTCGCCTGTGCAATTGTTAACAAATCGTGATCAGATTATTAAGACCAACAACTATAGGAAATACATCTTGAAGGATGGTACCGTTGACATTTGTCGAGCCTGCCGCCATCCTGAGGAGTCGCTTCGGCATGTCATGTCCGGTTGTTCGGCGCTTTATAACACTTGAAGATTGCCGTATTACAGGTATTTACCGGAAGCCGTGCTCAAAAATGACCGCGCCAGGCTCTGTTGGGACCGGCATATCATCACGGGCAGGACGATACTGGCCAACAAGCCTGATAGCGTGTTGATGGACCGGGCACAGTCAAGAGTATTTTTGGTCGACATAACGATCTCATTTGACGAGAACCTCGTAAAAGCCGAAACAGAAAAGAAACGGAAATATCTAGACCTGGCTTAGGAGGTGACCGACATGTGGGGTCGAATGTCAACCGAAATTATCTCTGTAGTCGCATCTGCGAACGGGTTAATCCTAGTCAGCCTCTCGCAGCATTCTTGCCCTCATGCAGAAAGTGGTGCTCCTTGACACCGCCCGAATTGTCCGCAGGTTTCTTTCTCTTGCGCCCTATCCCTCGGCCGTCTGGTCTTCCCTGCCGAAGGCTACCGTCTGGCTGGGCTATATCTATTTATGTAATGTTTATTTAAACTGTATGTATTATATTTTTTATTCCATACATATGTATTATATATTTAATTGTGTATATTATAATATTCTTATTTATATGTTTAGACGTCCCAGCCAGATGAGAAAAATGTTTTCATCCCCCACAATAATAATAATAATAACTTTTTCGCTTAGAATATGGTACATCTGATGGAATCATTAATTGCTAACGAGAGCTCATATTAGTCGGATTCGGCATGCGAAAACTAAAATCTCAAATATTTTCGGAAACAGAATTTACAAAAGACAGTTTCATTATACGTACAATACAATACCTTGAAAATAATCATAATTACATTATATTTTGTTGATATTTAATAAAATTTAAACCATGCAGCCATTAAAACAGAAGAAGTAATTAGAATTTAATGTCAAAGTAATAATAAAATTATTTATTTGAAATGTCCTTAAAACAACAGGCAAAAAACAAAAAAAAAATATGATTTAATAATTCATTTATGTACCTAAATATTCATTAATGTCGTAGTGGCAATTTTCTATAAGCCAGATCTTAAGATTGCGTTTAAATTTGTGTATATTACATTCTTATTTAAAATTTTTAAAAAGTTTGTTATAAATACGTATACTCATTGCATAAGAACCTTTATGATGAATAGCTGCTTTCGGTATGCGATCCAGAACAATCCTATCTGTATTTCGTGTGCTTAAAGAAAAGATATCTGTTGCCTTTTTATACACGTGGAGATTTCTTTTTACATGAACGCTTATTTCATAAATGTAAAGTCCAGGTAGGGTCATAATCTTTAGGGCTTTGAACAAAGGTTGACGCGATTCATGCCTACCCCTTGTACCCCTCCAGCCATATCTTAAAACAATCGCTACATAGTCATGGTAGGCTACTAAAGCGATTTGAAGTGAGGACGTCTTTCTTAGTTTATTTCGGACATATACAAATCTATTAATTTTTTTACAAACTTCTTCAATGTGTTTCTTCCATGTACAATTTTGTTCAACCACTAATCCCAAAGTTTTTACTTGTACGTTTTGTTGTAGTTTAAATTTATTGAATTGAATAAATAGTTTAATATTATTTTTATTTACATTGCAGAATTAAATATAGATTGTTTTTGTAATATTTGCTATTAAATTATTATTGTCCATCCACGAAACAATGTCATTAATTGCACTTTCAATGTCATGTTAGTGTTTCTCATTATTAGAATATTTCTTAGCTATGATCGGGGAAATGTCATCTGCAAACATTTTGCACGGGTATGGTGTCGAATTTGGTAAATCATTTATATATATATATATATTATAAATAGTAATGGACCAAGAACGCTTCTTTGAGGTACTCTACTTTTTTATTAAAGTTATTGGTGATCTGTGTGCCTTCAGAATATTTTTATGATCAGGTATCGTAATTTCTATACATTTCTTTCTGGACGCTAAATAAGATTTCATCCAATTGAGAGCTGTACCTCTGATTCCATATTTTTCTAATTTGCATAGTAATATTTCATGTGAAACATGGTCGAAGGCCTTGGATATGTCGAAAAATATTGTGGTGACGCGTTTTTTATCGTGGATTTACCTTGAACAAAAGAACCGTACTGTTCTTTCATTATAATTTCGTTCCCGTTTAGAAATGCTGTAAGCCTCTTTTTCAAATACTTTAGAAAAGATACATAAAATAGAGATAGGATGATAATTACCGATTTCACACCTATCCCCTTTTTGAAAAATTGGTTTAATTAAAGTCAGTTTGAAACGGTCCGGAAACACACCAGTTTCAAAAGATAAATTTATTAGATAGGTAAGGACAGTCGATATTTCACGCTTAATAACCTTGATTATTTTAATATTAAGTCCGTCGTATCCTTCACTATTAGTGTTTTTTAAATTACTTAATGTCCTTATTGTTTCCATGCATGTGACCGGTTGTAAGAACATACTATTAGAAGGGGCTGGTATAAAATTCGATATATATGTTGGTATTTATTTTATTGTGTTTGCTTTGATTGATTCATCATAATAATTACTGAAGGCGTTCGCAATATTAAATATTATCTGAGTTTCTTATGCATTTATTTCCAAATTAAATTAGATCTATTGGCTTATTATCTATTTCCACGTCCATTTCTTCATTTATAACATTCCATGTCTATTTACCGATATTTGTTCTATTTTTAATAAAATATATAATAATGCATTTTTTTAATAATCTTGTATAATCTTTATTTGTTTGTACCGTTTTCTTTGTTTGTACTATCGGGAAGCAAATGTGGTAAAATAATAGAAGTATTTCTTCGAATTTAATATAAGCCATGTTCATTTCCCTAATTTCATAAACTTTACTAAATGAAAAGTTTTTTTTATGCAACCATTGAATTTTCTAATGTATCCTTGATTATAGTTCTTTTTCATAACCCAATAATTATGCTTCCTTTTTAGTTGTTTTGAAAGTTTTATTTTCAAAATCTGTACAGTTTCGTGATCAGACAGATAAAGCATTTTGTAAATGCTGTAGAGTCTTTGGTTAAACTTACTATATGATCAATATAGTTAAGTCCACGTGTAGGTTTCTTGATATGACAGTATAAATTAAAGTTATTGATGATATAATAAAATGCATTAGTGACTTTATTATCATCAAGAATGTTAAAATTCAGATCCACAGCTATAACAACTGTTTTATTATTTTTAATAGTTATTTTGGACAGAAGGGTTTGTAACTTTCCAAAAAATATGACAATATTAGACTTTGGCGTTCTATACAATATACATACTAGGCATACAATAATAATATTATGTATAGGGATTTCGATACCACAGACTTCAAAAGGTTCTAGTTCAGTTTGGTTTCCTATATTCTCTAAGGTGCCTCCTCTGCTCTTATTACGAGCAAAGAAGCAGGCTAGTTTAAAACCATTTATATTATAATTTTTAATATCACATGATTTTATAAAGTTATTCTTTTAGACAAAGAATATCAATTTGAGTCTCTTCATCCTCTTGAAAGTTGTGTAAAGTAAGTTTTAATATATCTTTTTTACAATATAAACTGGCAATATTTTCGTGATGAATTGTTAAGAAAGCATTATCTGAAGGTTTTACCGTATCAACAAAAGGAATAATTAAGTATTTGGTGATCAGTAGGTATTGGTTTAAAATAGTAAGTAATAACACCCTTGTTAGGCATTTCTTGACTTTTTAAGCGTTCATGTACCATGTTTTTCTTCGCATTCACTTTACTATTAGTAAAATTTAAATAGTATGGAATAGTCCCCTGACGCATTATTAAATTAGTATGTTTGTTATTGTTCTTTGCTTGTTGGTATTAATAATTAATCTCTCCTTTATTTTTTTTAAACATAGGAGAGTACATTCGTTATCATAACTGTCAATATTAAAATAAATTTTACTGGCCATTTTTAAAAGATATTCATTAATATTATAATAGTTATCTAACGACAGAAATTTATAATGCTGTATAAACTAACTAGTGAGAAAATATTATTATTTAATTTTTTTACATTTAGAAACTCAAAATCTCTTACTCAAAATCTAATACAGTACGTAATCATGTAATACGTAATATATAAATAGGAAAATACAATGTGCACTTAACGAAATTGTTTTAGGAATGGGTAATAATCGTTTAACTATTTTCAATATTTTTTTTAATGTTCTCAAAATATTGATTATAGCAACATTCAAAAAATACTTATGCCGATTCATGTTACAAAATAGGTTAAAAAATAATGTTGTTAAACAAGGAAAAATCTTCTTTTATCAAATAATAGGAAAACGATCCATGGTTAATATTTAGTTATTTAAAATGGATAACGTCCGCCTTATTCTAATTTTCAGTATAAAAACAACCTTGTGTAGTATTTTTAAATTACTTTCAAATCAAATCATTTATTTATTGTTCAGTCATAGGTACTGTACATAAAGGTGTTAACATATTATATAATTTACCGCTACAACTTGCCAAATCGGCGTACAATATTTAGAGTATATAACATGAAATAAATACTGAACATAATTGTCAATACAAATGAAATAGAAAAAAATAAGTCAAATTTCTTTACTGTAAAAAGGAAATATTTTCTTATTATAATCATTTGAAATGGTCGTAAACTACCAAAAATACTAATACTTTGGAATATATTTATTTTTTCATTTGTTATATACTGAATTTGCACGGTTATAAAGTGTATGGTGGGTCCATTTCAAATCAAAAGTTGTCAGATATATTTTTTAATCGCAGAACACATTGTCTACGATGTTGCAAATTGTTAGAAATCAACTATTAATTGATGACACACAGTTCGGTTCTCTTTCGACTAATATTCTATAATTAACAAACAAAAGTGGAATTTACTTTAAAATACACTAGTTCTCTCTCCTCGTTCGTTCCTAATATTATGACACTTTATTTTTTTAAGAATTCGAAGTGAAAAATCAATAAACAACATGTGTGTACAAGTTTGCCAAGTTAAAATGTAAAGTCAGTTAACTGTAAAGATTTTATTGACTTAAAGTAAAAAATACTCATACAATTCATCCATCGGAAGAACTCTAGAAGATAAATTTATTTTAAAATTTCGGTAGTTTCATGCTGTTTCAATTTATTATGTTTTTCTATATATATAAAGAGGTATAAAAGAGTAAAACTTGGAAAACGATAATAAACTAAATGGAAATTCTAAAAAGTTCATTATCCTCAAAACTTGTTGAGATATTAGACATCTTAAATTATCACATAAACGCAACACCATTTTTTCTCAAATTCAACGGTACTTTTTGCAAAAAAAGTCAGCACACAGAAGGATTCATTTGCGTTATATCGCAATAACGTGTACGACCACAACCTTTACAAAAAATGCGGAAGCATGTTCTGTTCTAAGCATTTTGTCATAATTTTAATTTAATTTAATTTAATTTTTTTTATGATTTCAATACAAAAGAATGTGCCCATTTAAGTGTTTTACTGCTGTCTAAAATGAGGGCAGCAAACATAGTCTCAGGTACACTCCTTTCCACTTTCGAATAAATATAGTAAATTTCTACTAAAGTTCTTGTCTTGAGGCGTAACATTAAAAGTGCCTTCGATCAAATGATAAAGTATACGCGTGAAATGTGCTGTCTAAGTGATACATTGAATGAACCCGACAAATTGCATAATATTTAATATTTATCGCACATAAATACACATTCTCCAATTTCCTATAGAATGCAACATTAACAAATTTTGGTTTCCACAGGAGATTTGGATTGACATAAAGAGAAAATACAGAGGGTATTCAGAGAGATTTTTATTCTTTTCAATGTTACCAAATATTTTTTAAGAAAAAATAATGACATTTAAATAAAGTCAATAAGTATAAATATATATATGTTTATTTAGTCTTAATTGCTAATGCTTTAAAATTAGAACAACATAAAGCCGCAATACCTTTAGGAGTTCTCTGCTAGCCAACTCTGGGCGTGGAGATAACGTGTAAATGGCAAGAAATAAAAAAAATAGCAATAAAAAAAAATATTTCTATCTAAAATGAGATTTTTAATAATCTTTATAAAGTCGGAATAAAATATAGTATGGCCATGTTTACCCTTTACTTTTCCCACTCCTGTCCCCTCCAGATCCTTAATCCCGACTCCATCCTATCAAATAAATCTATCCAGTCTAATAAATCTAATAAATATAATCCATAAAAATCATATTCTATCCAATTTCCCAGGGTGACAACGCAATCGCAACACTCCGGATATTGCATGTGTCCATGAGTGACGGGATCACTAAACATCTGGTAAACCGTCTGCTCCTTTGTCTTGCTTTCCATAAAAATCATATAAATAAAAATGTACCGAATAAATACGTAATATACATAACTAAAATATACATAACATATTATGATTATAAATACATATACAAAAAATTATGCATAATAGTCGTATGATACTTTCTACTAATCAAATAGTCTTTTAAGTAAATATCGCAAATCATACTTTTGAAAAATATTTTAGTAGGGGCTCTGCGAATGTATTCAGGCAGATTTCCAGAGCAGTGATGACTGTACAGTGAAAGAGTTGCTAAAGAAAAAGGTTTTGTGTTGAGGAATCGTAATTTTTAAATTATACTCAAGAGCGTTCTGGCCGCAGCACGATCTGTCTCTCTATCTTTTTTTTTTGGCGCGGGCATCATCACTGCTAGCCTGGGGGGCCTCTGCAGCTCCGACGGACGTGACTCTCTATCTCCGGACCTTGTATTTAAGTACCCACGTACCTGCGTGTAATAGTGCGCGGGCGCTTATCGTGATGAAAAAATAAATTTAGGTGATAGCTTAAAGGTCATCGGTCATCGGATCATCGGGCATATCGTTTTTCACAGTGTATGAAATATTTAGGTATTATAAAATAATTAGTCTTCCTTCGATAAAATACGAGACGAACAAACACCGGCTCACACATTTACTCTAAATCTCATTTCTTTAATTATAATAATTTGATTAATTCGTTACATACAATCACTTATTCATGGTTTATATCATGTATATATTATTGCAACAATGGCTCTATGCGCATTTTTTCCCTTTAGGCTTACTTTAAGTCTATTAAAATTTTATTATAAAATGTAAATGTAAATGAAAAAAAAAGCCTAAAGGAATATTGCAAACAGTAAAAAATTTTGTCTACTCCGTTTCATAATTTCGCTAGTATTTTTTTCGTTTTGTTCATTATCAGATTTGGTCATTCTAAAGCACAACAACAGTTTTCTATATCGCAGCTGAACTTGATAAATGCATGGAATTCTAAAAATTGGCTATTTAAAAAATGAACTATTTCCCGATAAAATAAGAACACTGCATTGTATTACAATACAGCCGACGTCGCGTGTTCGGAGAGCCGGTCAACGCTCGGTAAACGAAATTAGCTTATATACAATACGACGTAGTGGCAGCAATAAATTTATTTATTGGCAAATATCGGCAAAAATATTCCCTTAATAGTATTGCATACTACTTAACTTTGATTATGACATGAAATGGACATGTTGAATAAGTTCTCTTATGCACTAATCTACGCAAAATCTAGACCATAAAGGAGTTCACACACTATAGATTTATTGTTTACACTATGTTTTTAAGGACAAGATTTATCTTTTTATGATATTGACCGACTGCCAATATTTTATACCTATGATCACCAAATACTCAAAGATTTTCCTGAATACTATATGCTTGTTTATATGTGTAGGATGTATATTTATAACACATTTAATATTATCCTGTGTATGTAACTCACATGGCAACCCTAAGAAGTTAGGGTGCCTTTAGAAAGCCACTAAGAAATAAAAATACGTAGACTGGTTAACATTTTAACTACATTAACCTAGAGCAACCAAAAAATAAAAAAAGCTTGTTTCTTTTATAAGAACTATACCTATAAAAACTCTTCGCTGCTTATGAAGAACGTAAATCTTTTCAGAGTTTTT
>JAOCPS010098477.1:0-15620 GCA_025505425.1 Graphium colonna | reverse complement strand
ATTGTTTCTTCATCGCGAACTGAACGAGGACGACCACAGTTTTGAATTTTAACTGTCGCCCCTGTATTCTCGAACATCCTGATCCATTTCCTAATGCTATCGTCACTTGGCGCGTGGCGTGTACGATATTCCGCACGATAGAGACGTTGAGCAGTCACTATTGAATCACCATTACGATAATACGTTCGTACGCAAAATGCGCGATATGTCCCCGAGTACTGTTCCATCGTGACTAAAACTCCACAAAATGGCGGACGCCATGAAATTTGTTTTTAACTGTTACTATTACTTTATGATTATTGTTTATGTTCGTATTTAGACTGTCTGTAGACTAAATTAAAATAACAAAAATCAAAGTGGGACCATATTAAATATTGCATTTATTAATGCAAGATGTGTGCTCATGATTATTAATTACTTTTCAAGTATTAAATAAACTAGAATGTATATTTATATATATGGATACAAACTTTCCTTTCAATATATATACAACAAGAGGATGACAAACCAAAAAATGAAATCCGCCCGAATTAAAAAGTACACCAGCGGTGGCTACGAGACTTGTTAAACGGCAAAAGATGCTTGATAATCCAGTGTCGAGACGTCTCTGTTAATGTACATTAATTTTATTAGCTTTTTCTGATGGTCGATATAAAACTTGTAGCAGTTAAGTTAATACTCAATAATTGGTACTTCCTTCAAATTACGTTGTTAATGCTCTGGATATGAAGTGGTTAAACTAAAATGTTTTACCCATTTATAATGTTTAAACGCACGTGTATTTAACAAGTCCACTTTGGAAATAGAAATATTTTTTTTGTTTAGTTTTACTGTTTTATATTTTAATGGAGTTTTTTTTAAATATCGTTTCGAATATTTAAAATGTACTCTTTGTTAGGAATAATATTTAGTGTCTGTAAAAATTTTGAAATAATTAATAGATAATCTATTAATTATTTCAAAATTTAAAAAAAAACTATATATATTATATATACCACCAAAATCTTTTATATATAATATAAATAACTATCTTAGTTATTTATATTTTTAAAGCAACTATTTTGGCAAATATTTCATATTAGTTAGTGCCCACCGCTTTGAAATTTCTTCTTTACACCATTAAAACAGCGAATCGTACAAATTTTCAAGGTCAAGGTCATCTGCGAAGATCACGATACAATAATTTTTTTTTTAAATCTTTTTTGGAAATAATTTATTATATACATATATATTATTTATGTTTTACTTATACTGTAAGTAACAACGTCTAATATATAAGTTTGATGAAGAGAAAATATTATTACCATACGTAAATATTGTATGCATATATTCAAACAATGCCTACATCATATAATTCATAATAAAATTCCGTAAGCGACATGTAAGCTATAGTAATGAGTGGGTGAAAGAATTCGAGTAAGAACAAAGACCGTTTGAACAAATCGGTCGTAAAAAGATGTTTGATGAGAGGTTAAGAACGAATCAAGGAATGAATGAAGAAATGAAGTTCGCCAGGGAACTACGTTTGCAGTTTAATGCACAATAGAATTGTATTTGTCACGATGCATTTTTTGCTGCAATTTCTAGTTTAAAGCTTGATTGGCTTAGAAAATTGTTTGGATGTATATTAATTTAATATGGTAAAGATTTATATACCCACGAGTTGAACTGGACAGACACTGTCGTCTGTGTGGTTACAGTTTATTTAAAAAAAAAAATATTTTAAAATTTTTATTAAAATCGATCCTACCGTTTTAAAGTTCATAAGGAACATGCCCTTTTATATATAGTGGTACTAGGGTGTTTTACTTTTAAATAACTTTAGTCTCAAATACTTATGTATCTCCATTTTAGCTCTTTAAAAATAAGCAAAGACAAAACAGCCGCATTTCTTTAATTCACGCAACACGCTCAGCCTAAAACAACGTCGAACTAACCTTATGTAGTCCAAGGGCAAACATAAATCCAGTCAAGGCTACAACGATTTTAGGGGGTACAAATTTGTATGCGATCATCGGAGTATTTGTTACACAATTCGGATTTGGGGTATCGAATGTTGAATAAAAGACCGTGGGAAAAGACAAAGACACTTTGCGACTGCTACAGGCCGACTACCAAAAGGTATGGCAAGTGAAATCGCGATTCCCAGCTAGTATCTTAATACAGACTAAGCTTAAAAGAACCTGAATGAGTTATTGAAAATAATTCATAGGTATTTTATTTTTAATTTAAATTCAAAATTATTTCTGTTTATATTAGACTCAAAAGTCTGTACTTATAACGACGAAAACTAAAGACTGACATCTGATTAAATTGTCTTATAGATTCTAAGGCTGACCAAAAGAAGAAGCAATATCAACAATGCATTTTGAAAATGTAGGATTATGTCATAAAAAGGTCGAACTGGAAAGCTTATTTCAGTACTAGTTAATAAAAATACCATCACCTTAATCCTACGTATCTACTTTTGCAAAAAGTGTCAAAAAAGGTACTTATGTTTACCATTTATAACATTTTCCTGATCTGATGAAATTTAGTAAGATAGTGACTTAATTTAAAAGTGGTGACAAAACTGACCCCAGCAACTATGGGCCATACTGCCATCTTTAAGTAAAGTTTTGGAAAAGCTACTAATAAATCAACTAGTACTTTATTACACATTTTATTATAGTTAATATTTTTCACAATGAGCAGTATGGATTTACAAAAAAGAAGTCTACAACCAATGCGGGAGTCGCACTTCTTAAGCGTATATTTAATGCATCGGTAAAATCTCAAAATGCAATTGGTGTTTTTAGTGATCTATCGAAGGCTTTCGACTATGTAAAACATGACATCCTCCTACTTAAACTGAATCATTATGAAATTTGCACCGTTTCTATTGATGTCATTGCCTTCTATCTTAGTAATGGGATTTAAAGGGTCAACATAAATAATGTAAAATCTTCGTATGTATGGGTGCTTCGCAGGTTCTATTTTGGGCCCATTTATATTTTTAGTTTACATAAACGATCTCCCATTTTATGCAAAAGATTTATGCAATATTGTTTTATTCGCTGATGATACTTTACTTATTTTTAAAGTGAATAGAATATTGTCAAATTATGACGAAGTGAATAGCACACTATCGCGTATACTTCACTGGTTTACGGCTAATAACCTAGTGCTTAATGAACAAAAAACTAAATGTATTAATTTGCTCTCCCTAATGTACGGAATCAGAATATCAATTTAGTATTAAATAGTGAACTCTTAAAATCTTTGGAGACTACGATATTTCAAGGTATTACAATTGACTCAAATCTTTATTGGAATCCTCACTTATCGTCTCTCGCAGGTAGATTAAGCTCTGCTGTTTTTTTCAGTTAAAAAAGTTAGGCAACTAACTAAAAATACAAAATAATCTACATAATGGTAAAATTAAAAATACTCTTTTATTTAAGTAAAGCTTATTATAGCATTTCTGAATACTTTGATGACACAACTGTGTGGTCATAGTACTGTTGTTACTCTAGGTTTAAGAGGTAAACTATTGTATACATAAAATTGTAACAACAATCATTTTAAAAGAGCAATTGCTCAGTTTCTCACCAGTTCTTATTAGTAGATTCTGGTTTCCGAGCTGGTGGTAGCTTATAATGAACGAATCCCTATGTAAAATTTGGCCTTTCATAAGATCATAGCTTTTTGATTTTCGTAATTGCTTATATTAAATGTATTAAATATTTTCAAGAAAAATTTAGCGTTGTCGTTATAATAATAAACAAAAACAAAATTGATAAGAAAATCGTATCAAGAACAAAAGCTGATCAGTGAGAGATGAGATGAAAAAATAAGATAGAAATGAGACAAAAGGAATCGACAATATCTGCGTTCTGTATTTTGTACTAGAACCTGTATTAGATTTCAAATTAATATTAAACAATAAAGGTTTTAGCCGTTAAATGTTATATTAGAAACTGCGCAATTTTTATTTTAATCGATATATTAATTGAAATATTAACAAATAACTTTGAGAGTGCTGCATCTCTTACATGATTCCTCATATTTCGTATATTATAGTGGGGTTTTAAAAGGAACCTAAACACGATTACTGCAAAACTCACCGTCAGTAAGCGTCGTCTACACGAAATTGGCAATCCAAAACGCACTTCACTATTCACTTTTCAAGCAATGTTGAAAGCTTTATATTTCAAAAACATCACAGCACTATCAAAGCTGGTATAATCAAATAACTTTAACACTTTGTGCGTCGTAACAAAACTGTAGAGAGCCAAGTGTAGAGAATCACTCTACATCTGGTGTGGAGAGGCGCTTCCGCAGCATATTTGCACCTTGATTTTACATCTCACTCGTCTGTATGATCACCACCTGAGAAAAATAGAGAAATAAAGTTAGTAATGACAAAAAATTTACAGTAAAAACTTTAATTTGTTCATGTTTCTTTGACTGGTGCGCAAATACGTCCATCTGGTGCAAATGTGAGCGGTAATGTCGCGCTTTTAGGTCGCTATAATTTTTCAACTAAATCAGGGCTATTGCTAAACGTTCTTTTAAATTAGAATTTACTGTCTGGGTAGAATTAACAGTATTAAGGGATGTGAAAAAGATTTTAATTATTATTTAAATATTTTTTTTAAATATTTATACTTGTACGCGAACAAGCAATTATCAAGCGCACAACTTCTGTTTTAAAGTGTGAAGTTATAACTAACACGGAAATTTACGATAGTAAATATATTTTTATAAAGGTAAAAAAACAGTTACGAAAACGATATAGAGATAACGCGAACGGAAATGGTTCATACACTATAAGGTCTCCTTCAAGCAATCAAGTAAAGATTATTTGCGATTTTAAGTTTACAACTTTTAACAAGAATATATTCATATTATAAGTAGTTTCGTTAATCTGAATAACTCTGACCTCTTGACCTTAAAAACATATCTAATCAATGATTATCAACGAGAGAAATTTTCAATAATACAAATACTGTTGTTAATTATTACACCGAACTTAATTCTTGAAAGTTTTTTGTGTAAAATCTGCCTCTCGTACAATATTCCTCTTATCGCCCTTGTACTCGATATCCGCTCCGGTATGAATACGCTTTGTTTAAGAACGACATATACTTCCTTTCCGCGCATTGCGTATGAAAAGGACCCACCGCGCAAATCGCGCATAAGTATTTTGGATAATGAACCGCCGTTGTCGAAGTACAGTCGGAGGCAAAAAGCTCAGTAAGAAAATGTTGGACTAAATAACCCAAAAATTTTAACAAAATTTGGCATTAAATTTTAAATGATTAAAAGTTATAAATGGCCGCAGAGTATTTATTCCGATACGGATCTCTGTCATCTATCAGCTGTTAGAATTTGTAAACAGTGAAAAACAAATGATTGTGACTAAACTATTGGATTTAAATTTTAAGAACAATGAGAACGTTATTGCTGATACGAAGTAAAATTTATTGCCATATCAATATTCTCATGTTGTATATGGATATATATTGAGCATGACTGTATCATGTCAATGGATCACGCAGTAACTAGGAACGTGACAGAGTGACGCACCACCGCCAAGATTGTGTCGGGCGTGACAAAAACAAAATAGGTGGGCAATTTGAGCGCAAGTCTTGTTGAACAGTTGAAATGGTTTATGTTTTGATTGGAATTAAACAATTGTTTCAATGCTATTTGAGAGTGAACAACAATTTTCAAATAAATGTAGGTGGTCTGAGACCCTTTCTTCACTTCCCAACTGAAATTAGTCTTATTGCAACTCCTACAGCAAAAGATAAATGTTCAAAGTGTTAATTAATTATGATAACTTCTTTTAGATCGACTGAGAAATATATATATAAAATAAAAAAGCTGTGAAAAAGGGGATGACAAATAATAACTCTACATTCGTTGTTGTGTTCAGATATAGGTATAAATTAAAGGGGTCTTGCCGACGATTAGGATGTAGAATTAAGTTATAATGTTATAATTAAATAGCATAAAACAATAAAAACAATGCAATTGTATTCACAACTGATAACGAGCTAAACATAGGTTCTACTGAGGTTTACATCTTGCTCCGTTGAATACAATTATTAAAAATAATATAAGTTAAATTATATACTACAATTTTACACTTCTGCTGATATTTGATATAGTAAATTAAATGATAACTTTTAGAAATATGAGCTAGGTATCAAAATCGAATTTAGCACTATATCTTTCCTGGAGGTATTTGCATAGAATATTTTCAATTGTACATTGATTTGATCAATTTATTGCAATGTATATTAAATTAATGTAAATTAAACTTTCATGTCTAAAAATACGCAAATCAACTGTCTACTCATAACTGCGGGTCGAACAGGTAGATAGCTGCGGTGGTGTTCACTGGGCTGGATGATAAATGATTGATGTGTTTGGATTCATTAACTGGTATGTTGGGCCCGGATGAGCTTCTTGGGCACTTTATCTTTTTTTTAGTTTTCAAACTAGTGTGCCGGAATGGAAGGGTCATTATGGAATAACAATGATATAATAAATACGATGAAATGTATTTTTCTGACCAGTAGAAAATTAAGTTACATTTTTCAAGATTATTTTTTTATTTTAAAGAATTTAAATAGCACCGTATCTGCCTGATCGACATTATGATTGACCAAAACACAAGGTTAGCAAAAGTAAATTTCTCCAAAACAGTGTTGTAATTTATATCTAGACTAAAATTATAATTAATGTGATATAATACTATGCACATATACCTTGTGAAATAATTAGATAGTGTGTTGAACTAAAAGTTAAATGACAATACAAATAAAATCAGCCATCACAGGTGTTCTTCATACTCCTTTTAAGTGATTGCACCTTTCATTTAATATATAAAAGGTTATTTGTTATTATAGGGGATCATAACAAAATAAATATACAAACATTTAAATATGTCTGCAGGCAAACATTATGATTGAAATTACGACTGGTTTTATTTTTGTTTAATATCTGTTAAATATTTAATGTAGGTATTTGGTTAATGGGAGACGCGTCAAATAAATGAATAATTTGTAATATACCTCACCTACAATCACAAATTAATACTACAAACCGTGCAACAATTTCTTTTATCTGAGATTTTGGCATTTAACAGAACTGATATTATATGTAATATTGTATATAATATTTGAATAAACATATAATAGAAAATTTGATATGCGCTTACTTAGTTAAATATATCTATTTATAGACTGTGCTTATACAAAACACTTCAAAAATGGCTTGTTATTACTCAAGTAGCTAATCTAATTAATAAATGAAAAATTTACAAGGTAATTAAAAATACCATTTAAACTACAATTTTTTCCAATAATCAAATGGAGTTTACTCCTATGCAAATATATGATTGTTAGCATTTATCTCTTAACAATCAGAAACAATGCTTTTGGTCAACCGTACAATAGAATGTAAAAAAATCTATAAACAAGTTTATTTTCACAGAAAATTACGAAACGGCTTTTGAGTGTACTTTTGAGATATATTTTCTCTATTATTTTGGTTTAAAAAACAAATACTAAACCGATTTCCCTGAAATTTTAAGGGATTATTTCGGATATATATCTTTTCTGATAAAAGATATTTCTTTAAATCAGTTTACAGATGACGGAGATACGCGCAAATATACCTAAGTAAAAACACAAACACAAAAAGAAACATCTCGATAAGTTAATTCTTTCTTAGAGTTAGTTTAAAAAACATATAATAATAAAACATAAGTCATTGGTAAGGTCAATTTAAACGTACCGTACTTATTCACTTGGAAGATAAAACCATCGATAATAAATACTCGTATCGATACTGTTCCGTATATAATTTATTAGATCCGTCGCTATATCATTTTATTAAATAAAAAATCATAATCTCAGTTAAATAATAGTTGTGTTACATAACAATATTTTAGATAAGAATAGTTAGATTGGACGCCAAATTACAACGCCGAAGTCGTTGAGCAGTATTGTTGTTTTTAGGCACGTGAAATAATAATTATACCGTTCCAGTTGAAGTCAAATGTGTTAGAAGAACATGCCAAAAGTGGATCCTGATCCTGATATCTTTTTAGTAATGTCGAATATCTGTCCATTCGGAATTTGGGTGTGCATCTGTATCTACACGATTAATATCTTTTAAATTGTTCGACATAATCAAATTTCAATTAGATGTTTAGATTTATTTTCTTATTTGCTTTGTAAAACTAAATTAGCTACGACTGACTTTGGTTAGTTTTCAAGTAAATAGGTGCATTTTAAATCGTGGACGTGTACTTGTGTATTAATGACAACGGCAAAAACCTTAGCTTCACTTCGGAAAAAAGAAAAGTCCGTGATGTGAGACAGTATCGGTGGAAGCAGCTTTACTCTTTGTTGCAGTCACGATCTCGGTATTGTTCAAAGGCAAATTTTCCTTTACCACTTTCGTAGCTCTAATTCCAACGCCCTTAAGGTTATAAATGTGGTTAAAAGTGGATATGTGTTGGTTTGTTGAATATCCTCGTCCCAGTCAACCCGCCATGACAATTCTATAGTCGAATACACGTTTTTGCAATGTACATTTGGCTTTTTCTATTTTCCTTCTCGTCTTAAAGAACTTGAAGCAAAACGAAGTGAATATATGTTTATTAAGATATATAAAGTAATAATTCATATAAATCTTTTAAGGCGACATCAATCATTCATTTTTATTATTTTTATTTCTTCTACCTTTTATTCTTCTCCTTTAAAGTCCTATATTATAAGTTTTCTTAAGTTTTGATAAGAACATGTACGATTAGAAACAAATTAAACTATTTACGAAAATCTCTTTTTGTTAAAAGCTCCATGAATTATAGTGAAATTTAATATAAAATTAACGTCATAAAATCATCTACCGCATCCTTACAATCTGGAAGATTGTATGATGGAATAGGTCACGACACCGTATAACAATTCATACAGCTTTTAACGACAGTTCTTACGCCTTTCGCAATGGCAAATATTCGTAAATGATGTTTGGTGCAAATATTTTTTTTCCTTATTCTTTTAAAATTTTATTTCAATTAAATAATTATATAATAATTGCACTAAAATTGCGTTTTAAGTTTTGCGTACATTTATGTATACATGAAGTTCGCATCACATTTGGGCAACCCAAAAAACCAGGCCCATCCAACATTTAATACAACAGAGGGAATGTATAGGCAGATAGCACATAGCCGGGAATTTATAGCCTTCCCTTAAAAATAACCGTATTCTAGCTCGATTGCAAATACGCAGTCTTCAGTACTGAGTAAATTATGGTTCATTACAAAACCGCCGCTGGCGAAAGTTGACTAACATTTCTGTAATTAATCGTTACAACGATGGTGAAAGATTAAGAATAGTACATCATAAAAAATAGAAAACTCTTATGTATAAAAAGATCTCCTCCTGACCGAAATAGGGCCGAATCTAATCTGAGATTAGCCAACTGCACAGGAGATATTATAGTACACAAATGTACGCGCAAAAACAGGTTCATTCTCTGTTTCTTTACTCTCATAGCATGATGGGATGGATATCCGACACGAAAGGATCAGGCATGGGAGATCAGGCGCAGGACCGACTTTTTACATGCCCATCCGGTGCATGGATTATCTTTCTTTACGGGCAAACGGCCAACATTAACTTAATCCAACCAAGAAACAACAATACAAAGTCATTGTCTGCCCGCGGGATTCAAACCCACGACCTCCGGTTTATAAAGCAAGGGCCAGTACGGAGGCGGCTATATATATAAATGTCTTATAAAATAATATATCGAATAGATTTCGTCAAATAATCTTTATTTAATTCTCTTTTCTTTATTAAATTTTAGTCTGATATGTAATATTCTTTACCTCTTTTTTCTTACGTGGGAAAAATCCTTTGTGGATCCCCACCACCATCTGGGTCAGCAGCAGGGGTATGTGAGGGTCCCCGACTAGAATATTCAGCCATATGGTGCTGTTCCGGCGCAACGGACACAGCATCCCCTATAGTGTGCGGCAGCTACTTCCACATCTATCATCGTACTTGCAATCAGGGGAGAAGATTGCGCGCGTAGGCCAGCCTCCTGCACCCTGGTCTTCGCCTGCGGATTTCCAGGGTAGCATTTGCTTTCCTTTTTCTCTCCGCGGCCGTCTTCCGGGTGATCACGTCCTCAGAAAGCAATTACGGCACCCTATGACCTCTCACTTTTCACCATCGCATAGACCACGGTTGGCAACGAGAGATCGTGCCCCATAATAGCCTTCAGCTCCTGGCGCTGCTCCTCTCAGGCTGGGCTGGGCTCCCCCAGTGTGTGCTGGACTGTCTCCTCGGCACATACGTCGCAGTAGTGGCAATATACTGTCAGTTCCCTTTCCGCTACGAGGTGCAAGTACCTCTCGAAGCAGCCGTGCCCAGAAAGTACCTGCGTTGCTCGAAAGGAGAGGGTACCATGCCACCGTTTTAATCACCTGCTGAGGACTGGACGTATGGCCCCAATGGTATGTAAGCCAGCACTGCAGTGCTCCAACCTCTGCTCCCACTCGGTGATAGTAAGAGAGAACAGCTGTTGCCTACGCCCCATTAATTCTTACACGGCTGGAATGTGACCCTGAGCCACCGCTTCCTCGCGCTATATGTAAAAACGCACGGATCCTGGCTTCTAGGTTTGGGTATGAAACCATCCAGAGCGTACGCCACCTCACTGGCGATTGCGCGGCAGCCCCTTATTATCCGAATGGTAATCAACCTCTGTGGTTGCCGGAAAATGGGCAAAGATTGGTGACTTAGGGTGTCAGCCCACACGGAAGCACTGTACAGGGCTATGACCCTACTCTAGCGTAAAGGTGCCGGCGGGAGTCATTGGGACCACCAACATTGGGAAGCAGTCTACTGAGAGCTGCCGCTGCTCTTGCCACCTTAGGAGCGAGGTGCTCGAAATGGAAACAAATGTTCCGCCAGCGATCTAGGACTAAGCCGATGTCTCAAAGGGGACTTGACGTCAACGCGGACGTCACATATAATTATATGGGCGGCACTTTCCTAGGTCCATAAAAACAGAGAGCTTCTGATTTATTCAGCGCCACCTCTAGCCCTAGTCACCGAATTCGCCCCAATGCATGTGACACACCCGTTGTAGCGAGAACAGCGGACTAGTGAAAGTCAGTGCCGCGGGCGGTTTCAAGGGTGTCATCGGCGTAGCACCCTTGAGGTAGGCACCGCGCAGCACCCAGTTATATCCAATTCCACATGAGCGGTCCTAGCACCGACCCCTGTGGAACTACCACACGTCATCTCGACAACCCTGTAGCCATCTCGGCACGGGGACGCCACACGTCAGTGAGAATTTAAAAAAAATGTGATGGACATTAATTTAATTTGAGAAATAAGAACAATCTAACAACCCCAAGCTTTTGTCTACAAAAGGCGAATGAATAATTTATGGGCCAAGGATTTAAGTGCAAAATTAAAAATATACTTTTGCGTAAGGCTTATTATACCAATGCACAATACTTTGCCGATTTAAAAGAGTGGGATAAATGCTGTTGATACTTACGTACGTCATACAAGTAATTGTAATACAGATAATTGTAAATAAACATTTTTTTAAACGAGCAACTGCTGAGTTTCTCACCCGCTCTTTATCGTATAGGTAACCTTTTTCAGTGCCTGTGATCGTAACGTCACTGATATTAAGACGGGTTACTTCTGCAGCTCTCAGGTTACCGAGTTAACCCTTCAAGTGCGACATTGACGTGGATGCGACAAGTTTCGGGAGCGTGTTGCTGTCGCCGCACTGAGGCTTAGTGAGGTGTGCTTGACGAGCGTTGGGAGGGTTAACTTAATTATTGGTTTAAATACAACTTAGTTTGATTATAATGTAGTATCAATTTACTTTATTTTCATGAAAGGGCTCAATATTATAAAGGCGACGCGTGAAGAGTAAGGCAGAGATATTATTTGGTAGATGTCGTCACTAGACGAATAATATTTGACTGGGATAAGCAGTGATGGCAATATTGAAACGCGACAAGAATTAACAGTGTTTAAAGGTAGGTTCGAGAAAATCGTAAAAGAAGGAACGGAAGGCCGTCAAGAAGTGCATAGTGAATAAATATAAAAACTATAATAAAATAAACCTGTTAAAAGGACGAGGTTTAGACTCAGATTACAGTGTGGTATTAGGAGTTGGGTTACATCGCGGTTATCGGCCTGCGGTAGCCTTGCTAGCCACAATAATTTAAGAAGCGAACACTAAAACAGTTGTTATATCTGGATTATCATTCTTTTATGAGCCGTTATTATGCAAATAACTCTTTTACATTTCTAATAATTATGTATGTAAAAAGGTTGACAAGCGAAAAGATGGTTTATCAGATATTAAGTAAAGCAGTTGTCCGTGATAACCCACAACATCTATTCAGTTGCTTGTACTTTGGTGGCCTTGGGTTTTAAATAGTTATTGGAAAGGAGGTTAGGAGTATCTTCCTATTTAGTAGGAGCGTGTTTAAATTAAGTTACTTAACTGTTTTTTATATTAAATAAACACAAAACTATAATAATATCAATTTTGAACCATATTTTTTATAGGGAGGGAGGCAAACGAGCACCGGATGGTAAGTGATCACCACCACTCATAGATTCCCGCAACGGGAAAGGAGTAACAGTAGCGTTGACAGTCTTTAAGACAAGAGTAGGCTCTGTTCTTGAAGATCTCTAACATTCATTAGGGACTAATATTCTTTATTAAAATGGGATTCAAGAACTGTAAGAAGTTTGCAATGTATCTATAGAGATTTACAATATATGAGTTGGAATATTCCTGGTTTTTGTAACTCAACTAGTACTGCACCAAATAAATACTCCCTCCTAACTTCTTTTATAAAATTAAGCAGCAATACGTGGTTTAGCTGTCAGTGAAGAACTGGACATCACATACTGTAACAGGCATCCGCAACTTTTACGAATTTACGAAACTTTACCGATACCGACGTGCTAATTGGAGACACCTCTGGTTGTTCTTGTAGCAAAATATCTTATTCTAATTTACATTTTTTTTATTGATTATAGTATTTGATTATGCTGTCTCACGTAAATGTCCTAAATGAATTCCACTAAGCTAACAAAGGCTATCAAGAACTTCGCGACTGATTTAGACAAACAACTTAGATCTTTTTCACCTGTATATTTTATTTTTATAGAATATGTGTAAGATTTATAACGCTATTTAT
Organism: Graphium colonna; assembly: GCA_025505425.1. Lineage (NCBI taxonomy): Eukaryota > Metazoa > Arthropoda > Insecta > Lepidoptera > Papilionidae > Graphium > Graphium colonna. The sequence goes on along the minus strand of JAOCPS010098477.1, from coordinate 2,362 downwards.
AGTGCTACAAAGAATATGTATACTTGGATTTTGACTCGTAATTATGTAAATTTGATTTAAAATTGTTAAAATATATATCCAAGCTCACTGAGCTGGGAATGATTGAGTTGGTCGTATCGATCGAAACTAGTATATTGCCCGGATTCTTTTGATTTAGAGTCCATTGTTAACCAATAACTTGCAAACGTATATTCCTATATATTTATTTATTATTTATTTTTAGTTATCTCGCCTGGCTAGGCGTCTAAACATATATATTAGACTATTCTAATATACATTATAAAATATATTGTTATATAACACACATATATAAAATAAATAACATAATACTTCTAATATAATAAAAAACGTTATAAATAAATAAAGCCTTTATTCACTGACCAATAATGTACAATTTATACTTAAATATTTTATTTTAAATCTACTAACTATTACTTTTCAAACTAAAATTTTAATTTCTTTTATGTATATTTATGCATACATTTTTTATCAAATATCAGTTTTCTGGTCAGGTTGTCCTCTGACATAGGCCTCCTCTAGCTTCTTCCATACATCACGGTCACGAGCTAGTCTTCTCCATCCCTTTGGAAGGTCATCTTCTCATCTTTTAATTTGACGTCCTTTGAGTCTTTTTCCATTATTGGGATACCATTCCATTACGTCTTTTGTCCATTTTCCCCTATTTGTTTTGATGATGTGACCAGTCCAGTTCCATTTCAGTTTTTTTTTTATTTTTTGCATAACATCATTAATCTTTGCTATTTTTCTTATTTGATAGTGGTCCATTGGTCACAGAGTCTTAAGTTAAGCATACTCTTCTACATGTTGCGTTGACAGACGGTGAGTTTTTGGTTATTTTTAGTTGAAGCTGGCCAAGTTTGACAACCATAAGTGATATATGGGATAATACACGTGTTATATAGCTTGCTTTTCATTGCATCGGTATTGCATCGTTCTTGAATATTTCTTTTAGTGACCAGTAGCGTTTCCATGTATGGCTTATTCTTCTGTCTATTTCCTTTGAATATTGATTTTTCACTGATATTATTTGTCCTAAATATATATATTCTTCAACAATTTCCGAAATTCCTTCAAAAATATTCAATAATTTCCGGTCCTGTTTTAATATTCTTTTTTACTGTGTTCGTCATTACTTTAATTTTAGTTGGATTCATCGTTAGACCTTTTCTGATTTTGTCGTCTAATTGCCATAACATTCTTGGTAGAACTTCTGGTGTGTCTGCGAATACCACAATATTATCAGCAAATCTCAGGTGATTTAAATTGGTTCTATTCACGTTTATTCCAAATTTTTATCCAAGTTTATATTTCTAAATATATTTTCTAAGAATACTATGAAAAGTTTTGGAGAAAGTGGATCACCTTGTCTAACACCTCTTTGTATATTAAACTCCTCTCCTTGTTGTTCCAGTTGGATCTTCGCTTTTGAGCTGTTGTACATTTCTCTTATAACTTTTTTGTATTTCTTTTCTACGCCCTGGTTTTCAAGAGTCTTCCAAATGTAATCGTGTCTCAGAGAATCTAAAGCTTTATTATAGTCCACGAATGCCATATAATAATGTTGACCATATTCATAAAATTTTTCAATAAGTTGTTTTACTACGTAAATATGATCGACGGTAGAATAATCGGCGCGAAACCTTGCTTGTTCTTTTGGTTGGTTCTCCTCTAGATGTTTGGATATCAGGTCAAGAATTATTTTTGAAAACACTTTATATACATTTGACGTGAGACTTATTGGCTTGTTATTATTTATTTCGTTATTATCTCCCTTTTTATGAAGTAATATACTTGTGGTCTTTTTCATTGAAATGGTATATGTTCAGTGGCCAGAATTTCGTTGAATACATGTGTCATGGGTTTGGATATTATAGATAGAGTATCTTTTAATAATTCATTCGAAATTTTATCTTCACCTGATGCTTTGCCATTTTTTGGATATAGTAATAACCTTCTAGAAATAAATAAACGTTACATGGATACAAATAGCTCAGCAAGACGGTAGCCCTTGGCAAGGTAGATCAAACGGTCGAGGGTTAGGGTGAAAAGGAGAGAAACCGGCGGACGATTCGGGTGGTATCGGGGAGCTTTCTGCATTTGAGTCAGAAGCTGACCGTCGCGGAGTCCCAGGCGCCTCAGATGTTGTGAGAGGTTTATTTATTTATTTATTTATTTATTCTTCTTGAACATATACTGTACATAGGCGGACTTTATGCCAAAGGCATTCTCTTCCAGTTGACCTTTGGGTGGTGCAGAGAAAATTCTAGGTGGTAGAGCATAACATCCTTTCACAGCTTTTGCTGCACTTTTAAGGCCACGCTCGTCCGGGGAAGTACCACCG
>JAOCPS010098368.1:0-15632 GCA_025505425.1 Graphium colonna | reverse complement strand
CAGTTTTCATTATGAACTCATTTCGACCTGCAGTGCTCTCCACGGTACAAAGTGTGATGGATTGTGAGTTATCATTTGTGCATTACTCTTAAAGTAGAAACGTATTCAAAATTGTTGACTATGTCTTAAATATTTATCAAATAATCAGAATCTAACAATATATAAAAGAACAAACTCTTTAAAACGCTTTGGATTAAAAAATGCCCTCCAGAATATGTGGAATGGAGAGTGATTGAATTAAAAGTTACAAACAAAAAATAATCATCTTCCAAGTAAAGGTGATTGTTTATTTATAGGCACAACCAATTGTCATTGGAAACCACACCTCGAAACCGTCAATGAAATAGATTGGTCCGTCTATATATAAGATGATATTAAGCCTCGTTACGTTCTTGATCTAGTGTCCGTCCGCGTGGTCTCTTTCCAGCCAACTTCTCTACTAGAATTAGTTTATCAAAGATGTCGGGCCGTCCTCGGGCAATGTGGCCAAAGTAACTTAGCACACGCTGATAGCATATAGTGGGAAGACTTATTTATTTTGCTTTTATATATTTTGCCAGATCCTTGCTATTTAACTCATGGTGGGCTTGCTCATCTGTATGCGCCTAAGAATTTCCTTCTTCTTATTTCCAGCCTCTTGATGCTTACTCGAACTCTCGGTATGCCAGCTCTTTCGTGCGTTTTATATATCCTGCTCGATCAATGATTATAATTTTGGTCTTTAAATGCAAGGTGCCATATCACCACTACCCTGGGGAAAGCCGGAGGCAGAGTATCATGGAAGTAGATCTTCATTGTATCCAACAAAGCTAGGGCCTGCACGACCTTAATTAATGAAGAACACAATTAAGGGGAAGGTATTTAAGGAAAATTAGGCACAGAAAATCTTGATCAAAATATCTGTTTTCAATACAGAAGTAATATTACTTGCTTATTGATTGTTATAAAAAAACTACTACCGGTTTGGAAAGAAAGCCACTGACCTGAAAAGAACCAGCGTCAGAAACTGAGCGGGACTGATACTTTTTTTATCAGTATTTTTTAATAAATGCTTAACTGTTTCATTTAACTAGAAAAAGCCTGGAGAGAGCAGTTCATTGCCAGAGTGTGTTATCATTTAGGTAATCATTAATATCGTAATAACCTTTGAGACACAAAAGTTCTTTATTAACGAAATAGTTATGAACGTTTCTGGAATTATGTTGTAAAAATCTAAACATTGTCCCATAAGAGATTTACTTGTCGTTCGCAATCTTGTTATGCTAAGAATTAATATATTTTTGTACCTAGATATACATAATTATGAGTTAGAAACACATTATTAAGTTCGTGGACATAGATTAAGTTTTCAAATATGTACTAAAAAGCAACAGTTAATATATGTATCTATTTAAACAAACTTCTTAATGATTTGGGGCCACGGATTGCTCGAATAGCTCGGTTTTGTAGAACAGAGACAGTATTTACATCGGAGGTGTTTCCCTAAATAAGAATTTCATAAGACATTACGCTATGGAAATAAATAAAGGACACAAGATGAGCTGTGTCTATAATAGGTAACTGTCTCATTTTTTATCGCGTAAACTGCTGCACTGAATCTACTTGCCAATCTACTTATATGAGGTCCGATGCCAAGAAATACTGTCGACCCAATAATGTTTAACGCTTCCCCATTCAGAATAACATACCCTTTTAAATCTTTAATATTGGGTCACAAATTTGACATATTTTGTCTTCTTATTATTTAGTAACAAGCTATTAACACTAAACCAATATACCACTTTTGAGAAAGTATTATTAACATCATCATATTTTAAAGAACGTTTTTTAACTATGAATATCAAAAAGGGTGTCGTCGACAGATAAAACTATCTCGTAATTATTACTAACTATATCATCATCACATTATATTTGGACACTTGGTTAAAAAACAAAGACGTAATTAAAATATTTTGATTTTGCAGATTTTGAGTTTTGAAACCACGCGAACTATTTTATTAAAATTGGTCACCCAATATCGACTATTGAAAAGAACCAAATACGTTCATATTGCAACATAAATTTTGGCGTTTAGAATTGACGCTTTTTGTATTCTAAAATTTTAACATTCGGAATGAACGATTCGTTCCGTATTGTATTACGAGGGATACCAATGTGTTATATCATATTATGGATTGAAGTTGACATACTGGTTCACTGGGTAAATTTTACGCACATTTAAATCATGAGAGGTTTTGAGGTGGAAGAATATAAGATCTTTTCACAGTTTTTGCCACACTTTTACGACCACGCTTGCCCGGAGACCTTTTATAAAATTGGCGTTAAATCAAATATGAATGACACTTGGAGTTACTGGATGGTTATGTCAACCCTTTTCTTTTTCCACACTTTTTGTCTCCAAATCCTTAATCCCAACCCCATCCTATCCAATAAACCTATCCAATATCAACAAATATTCTATATAACACTCCGGAGTGTCACGAATGCATTTACATCGTCATAATTTAATCCCCACAGTCCACAGACACACGCAACATCCAGATGTGGCGTGTGTCTGTGGTCGACGGGGTCATTTACTTTAAGGTGAACTGTCTGCTCGTTTGTCTTACTTTCCAGACAAAAAAAATTAATAGAAAAATTTATGTCAAAAAATAGCGTCTATAGTGATATTTACGTAGGGTACCGGTTAACGTTTAATTAAATAATATTCAAAACATTTTCGTACATTTAATTAAACGTATTTACTTCGATTTATTTAAATCCTATTTTGACTAAATGCGGTATACGGCACCAAGTTTACCATTTTAAAACAAAATGCGCGGCCATTTTAATGGCCGATCGTTTAGCTTTTATAAATTTCAATACGGCTTTAATACGCATTTCGTACTAAATATCATGATACAATTGTTCCTACTCGTTACAAATCTCGTAAGAAAATTAAAATGCTCATTAAAAAAGGTGTTCATTGGAAGATCGTCAAATAAAGGTTATATTTTAACGTGAATCGATGTCTTAATTGTCTGACAAAGTGGCTCCTAAAGTGTTGGAATCGGGGATCCATTCGTGACAGCAAAATTCGTTACACTGTCTTTATTTGGGTTTGTTTGTCAACTGCTTCCTTAACTTGTATGCAGAACTTTAGTTGTTGTTACAACATGGATGGTATTGAAAAAGATGTATTAAAAGCAGAACATGTGATTTAATATGTAAATAAATAAGAATTTATCTATATAACACTTACACAATATTTATGGAAATATAATCCAAAGCCTTCTTTTCTTCCTTCCAAAGAGTAAATTTATTTGAAACAGTACTTAACAATAAGACATCTTCAAATATTTAATTAGATGTGATTACTTAAAAATCATAATATCTGATCAACTTTTAAGTATTCATTTTTAACATTTATGGCCAGTATTCAGACTTTACCAAAAATAGAGGATCGCATCGTTACAAGTTAATTACATTTTATTAAGAAATAACCTCAATCACACTCAAACCACAGTACATGATGCTAACGTTGGCAAACTCTTCTGTAGAAAACTCCGATTTGAATTACGAAAAAAATTTTGTAAAACTGAAGGTAGCCTGGCTGACTTACAACCAGAGGACTTCCTCTTGTCTTAGATAGTCTGCGAACAACGCTGCAAGAGATTAAAACATATCAACTTTATTATATTTTTTAATGTTCTTTACTCCGTGATTTGTTTTAAGTAACTTCGATAATACACAAATTTTTCAAATGGTTTACGGGTAAAGAATATTATTTTGATCATAGGTATTTATTCTAGATTAAGTCAGTGCGATCATAAATATCTAGGGGTAAAATTGTTAAAAGTGTTAACCTAAAATATTTTTATTCCCTGAGATCTGAGTGAATGTGATTCACATTAAATATTTATTTTTATATTTTGTACATCCATCGTACATCCTTTTAAAAACGCAAGACATAAAAAAAATTATGTCAACATAAAACGGGTCTGTCTTACGTTCACATAAGACAGTTTAGTGCAATATAATAAAATACTTAAATTTGCACGTTCACCGCTTAAAAGAAACCATTTGTATGCGCATAGCATTGCAGGCATTAAGCAACCGTTGTTATGACTGGACTGCGGCACCCCTTAATCAACAGCTTTCATATGTTATTATCTAACGTTGAGTCTTTAGAATAATTTGAGACCAAGCTTTTTCTGATCAGCTTGATCATTTGACATAGTGAATAAATTAAGTGGCTCTCTGCGTCCTTGTCCGTATTTACTACGCTGAGTGTACTGACGAATTCTAAGTATTAAAAAAAATATGCTGAATTATTATCAGCCTACGTCCACCCACTGCTTGGAATAGGCTTCCTCCACAGCATGCCACGTATCCTGATTTTAGGCTACTCGCATCCATAGCATCATAGCTACGATAAATAAATAGTCAAAACACCGACCCGGTGGCCTACACATTTTTCTCTCGAACTCAACCGTCTACAGAATATTCTAATTTTCAGAACAAGTTGTGCCTGTATCCTGATTATCCAATTAGCTGAAAAGTAAGTTAGGCTTTTATAAGGTGACTATTTGAAACAAAGTAGATCTTACGCCTGATCTCTTTCAGGACTTTTTTGATAATAATAATATTTTTTTTTTTTATTTCAGATTATAAAATCCATAGTGTTAGTGTTTTAAGCTTGATATCTTACAAATAAGCGTTAGTACGATTCATCAAAATATTACGTTCGGTTTTTTTTACACTATAATTAAAATAACAATTTAAAATTAAATATTATGACAATATATTACAATAAGAATACAAATTAAATATTATAAAATAGCATGTAGTCTAGCAATAGTCCCACCGATCTACAAATAAATGTAAGACGGCATTAGAGCTTCCGCGTAAACGTTCCATCGCAGAGGCACACCGTTTTCTAAAACCGCAGAAACCCCATCAGTACATGACCCTGCAAACATTCTCGAAGCACTGCACCTCCACGGTAGCCCTAATAACGCCCTAAATACGTTATTATATTGAACACGCAGATCGCTGTATGCCCACCGAGTATGTGCCACCCACAGACTGCACGTGTACATCGCTTGACAGTACGTTTTAAACAACGTAATTTTAACTTGTGTCGTACAGCGCGCAAATCAACGGGTGAGCATATTACCCCGGACAGCCAGCGACCTACGTTCCCTCTTTATATCGCTGTCATCTTTCATATCCTCAGTTATCCAGTGGCCTAAATATTTCAAACTTTTAAGTCTGGATAGCGGTGCATCGCATAGTGTTACTTGGGGGATATTGGAATAGGCTTACCACGAGCGAGAGCATAAGACTCACATAAGCATTGTGTAAGAGTTTCCTCGGCCCACCAATAGATGGGCTCAGCAACACCATATCATCTGCATAGCTTATGTTATTGACACACACTCCAACCGTATGGCATCCGATCTTGGTATCCCGAAGCTCAACCATCAGCTCATAAATATAAAACAATTGAGGTGAGCTCAAACCTCCTTGCCTTATTCCACAGCTCATTTTATATGTATTGGAATAAGCATCAGCCTACTTAACACTATTCATTTGCCGGCTATACCAATATTTAAGAATAGAAATTAATTAAGGTGCAACAGAGGTTTCATTTCTAAGCTTACTCCACAATACATCGTAATTAACTAAGTCGAATGTCCTAGACAGATCCAAAAAAATAGACAAAAAATGACGTCTTCCTGAAGACAGAAAAAATTTACTAGAGTAGAAAATAAATTAGTAAGACTGCTTCTCTTAAGGTAAGTGATTACTGCTGCTCATGGAAGCCAATCAAGGCAATATCAGATGAGTTTGAATCTGCCTTTGAGTTAAGAATACACTCTTTACTTGATGGTTCCTAGTTTGTATTGGTCCGTAAATATAGCTGGCGACAAATGAATTCATAAGGATGCTTAGGTTTAAGATAGATAAAACTAGATTTTTTTATACAGAAGTTTTATTTTTATCACTCATTATTGTACTGTATTGCATTTTGTTAACGATATGAAAAAACGATGTATTTTTTGTAATGAAATCGTAATTATCTTATTAAGGTATAAAGAAGGCTATTATAAATATGTAGGCAAATATGGAGTAACATATGGAGTACTTCTCACGGTAACGAAAATCCACCACTAATATGAAACAACTTGAACCCTGTATACCCATACCAAGCCTATACCGCGTTTTCAGCATATGTCTATATTTTATTTAATCAAGTCCCCTGAAGTTATTAAATCTTATTAATATTCATAACAAAGTCCATAACTATTCTCATAATGTTACGGTTTTAAATCATCTCCGATGTCTAGTGGTCCCTTTCTTTACAGATGGAAATCATAAGTTCGAACTGCACGGGGGTATAATGATTCTGTGTTGCGTGTTGTTGTTTCTTGGTTGGATTAGGGCTATGTGGGCTGAAAATCAATTGTTTAAAAAGAAATGATCCATGCGAAGGATAAGCTTATATAAATTTCTGTCTTAGTTGTAAAGGACATCGGTATTAGAGGATCTCAGTGCCTTCAAATAGCCCTATTGCTAATACATCTTTGTCACCCTTAAACTTGTCCCATATTGGATGCGATAGCACTTTCTGCCAAGCAATAATAAGCCGTTGTAGGATCCAGCTCACCGTATCAATATTTAACACATAACCGGAAAACCTTCACAGTATTATTTCTAAGACTTAAGCGAATATTTTATAATTTACATTTAGCAATTTTAAGGATTTTATTGCGGTTTATTAAATGAAAACCTATTTGTATGAAATATTTTGGACAACGTTCAATAACACCAAATCAATAAAACTACGTTTTACTGGTATTAATTTTACTTAAAACGCGACCTATCTCGCTCTGGGTCGTCCTTTATTTCTTTTATTCTGTGAACCAGCCTAGGTAGTAACTATTTTTGCCCATTTATGATTATTACGCGCCTTATGGCCTACCCATTTCCATTTTAATTTTTTACAGTGTTCTGAGGCATCTGATAGTTTGTTACTTTTCTTATATCCGTATGAGGTTTCTTATCACTACGTTTTAAATTTAAAATACTGCATTCCATAGCTCCATGACATGTTTTAATTTTATTTTTTTGTATTTATTGTATACCCATGTTTGGCTGGCGAATAAGAAACATGAGAGTATATAAGTATCTAATACTTTTTCTTGCGATTTGCAAGAATATTTGATTTTAGTATTTCTTTATAGCTCCAGAATTTGTTCCATGCTAAGTTTGTTCTTCTTTTCACTTCCTCTATATGCCTGGATTTAATAAATGATGTTTGTTTACCTGAGTGTACGTATCTCTGCACGTATTCTAAAAGAGTGTCGTTCAGTTTCATTAGACTCTTGGAAGCATTTGTGATGACTTTTGTTTTACTGTTATTTAATTCCAATCCAATTTTTTAACTGGCTATATATAGCTCTGTGACCATGTTTTCTAGTTCAGGTGAAGATTCAGAAATTGAATAACATCATCGGCAAATCGGAGGTTGCTAAGGAAATAGTGATTTATTTTTATTTCTTTCCTTTCCCAATTAAGATTTTTTATTAAACTCTCAAGGACAGTGACAAAAAACCAAGGCGATAGAGGATCACCCAGTCTGACTCCTCTACAAATTTTAATTTCTAAACCCATTGATTTAATTTTAGCACGCGATACACTTTTTGTGTATACGTTATCAACTGGGTTTCCTATTGCCTACATAATAACTTTATAATAAATCTTTAAACATAGATTTCGGATAGTATTTGAGTAATATATCTGCAAAAAAAGAGGAAATAAATACAAAGAGACTGAAATTTATTGCAATCAGCAACAAAGTAATTGACAACCGATACCTTTTGCATTACCGTAGGTGTACACAAAAGAAGGGAAACGCTTTATGAACTATATAATAGGAGGCAGTGGAATCATGACCCAGGATTCCATAATTGAGTAAGAAGTTTTTCTAAAATATTTCAAAAGGTCTGTATACAGGCTAACGCAATTTATATTACAAATAAGATTCAGCATTCAAATAATAAAACAAAAACGTGGGATGTCATTAGTCGTATATCTTGAAAGTGCAAGGGTTCTAGGGAACCGATTAAACTGCTAGTAGACAATGTTCAAGTAACCTCAAGTAAAGACGTTGCTAGAAGCTTTGAGCATTACTTTTCACACATTAAAATCATCTTCGATAGATGCATTTAAAATTTTAACGAACAAAATAGCTTGCTATTGTGATCACCAATTTAAGTTTTATTTTGTAACTGCAAATGAGGTTAGAAAAGTTTTTAAAACTTTAAATAAAAGAAAATACTAGTGACTTATGGGGAATGTCAGTTAAATAAGTAGAAACAATAATGCCATACATTTCCCAACAATTGGTTTTTTATTTGATAAATGCATAGATACGGGAATTTTTCCTGATCAAATAAAATTAAGTAAGATAGCGCCTTTTTTTTAAAGTGGTGACAAAACTGATCCCGTCGACTATAGGCCTATATCCATACTGCCATCTTTAAGTAAAGTTTTTGAAAAGCTTCTATTAAATCAACTAGTAGCACATTTTAATATAAATAATATTTTTCACAATGAGCAGTATGAACTTACAAAAGGAAGGTCTACAACCGATGCGGGAGTTGCACTTCTTAAACATATATTTAATGCATAGGAAAAATGCAATTGGAGTTTTTTGTGGTCTATCGAAGGCTTTCGACTGTGTAAAACATGACATCCTCCTACTTAAGCTGAATCATTATGGAATTCGTGAAGTTCCTCTCGATCTCATCGCCTCCTACCTTAGTAATAGGACTCGAAGGGTCAACATAAATGAAGTAAATTCTTCGGGTTCTCTACTGAGTATGAGTGTTCCGCGGGGATATATTTTTAGCCCATTCCTATTTTTAGTCTACATAAACGATCTCCTTTTTTACGCAAAAGAGTCGATATCAAACATGGATATTTTTATGCAACTCGACAAACTTATGTAATTACAGTCGTCCTAACAAAACGTATGGAGTCAACCACTAAAAAAATTTATCTTTATTATCTACTTATAAACCTAACTGGAAATAAGTTAAAATATTAAAACACATTCTAAAACTTAAAGCCAGAAGTCAACCGCAAAATGGGATGTTTTTTTCTGGATTACATTGGCATTATTCAGCATATTTTTTTTAAAATAAACGTGTAATTTTTTCCTACTTTGGGTTTTTACAATTTTTTCACATACATTGATGTATGCGTTTTTACAAGTTGTCAAAACACACATGTCTAAAATGTATACAAAAATCACTTATTTTTTGACAACGCTCCATCTATATTATCATCATCTTACCGAATAACCCCCAGCTGACCATAATTGTTAAAAACAAGTAAAAAAAACTATGGGGATATAGTTCTTAATTTACACATTTCGTAATTATTAATAAAAAAATGTGCACATCAATTAATAATGCATATTTAGACAATGTAACTGCATAAAATAAATTGCACATTTTCTAAAATAATTTGCACTTTTCATAAATTTTCTGTAAGTTTGATAATTATTTAAGGATATGATAAAATAATTTGCCAGATCAATTTTTTCCAAAATACTAGATACCAATTCAATTGAATTCACAACAAATCACTGCACGGCAAGTACTCTCTGAAATGCTTGACATTTCTCGCCGGATATTTTCTTTTAGTTTATCAGTTGACCGCGGATTTGTTTCGAAAAGTTTAGACTTAAGGTAACCCTATAAGAAAAAGTCCATTGGATTCAAATACGGGCTACGTGGTGGGCAGGGAATGTCTCCTCTTCGAGATATCACTTTGTTAGGGAAAAAATAACGGACGACGGACATAGACAGTATTAGATGTATGGGCAGTTGCGCCATCTTGTTAAAACCAGGTCCGGGTATTGAAACTCGAAAAATTCTGTAACTCTGGTGTATAAAAATCCTCGATCATTGCCACATACCACTCCGAAGTAACAGTAACCGCACGACCATGTTCGTTCTCAAAAAAGTATGGGCCTATGATGCCATGCGCTGACATAGCCGCCCAAACTGTTACTATAGGGCTATGTAAGGACCTTTGATCTTTGCGACGTGGGTTTACGCTCCTCCAGTACCGACTATTTTGCCTGTTGACATGGCCGTTGATGTGAAAGTGAGCCTCATCAGAAAATAACACGACGTTAAACGAAGTAAAGCGGTTCATCATTTCATTCACAAAATTAAGTCTATTAGTAGGATCAGTATCTCTTAATTCCTGTACTAACTGAATTTTGTATGGATGATTTTTCTTATCATTTTTTAAAATGTGCTGTAACGTCGATCTGGGTATATTTAATGCACTGGAGCTTACGAATGGATTAAGTAGGATTTTCACAGACTGACTCTTGCACTACGTAGATGTTTTCTTCCGTCCGTGATGTTCTTGCTCGGCCCGATCGTTGTTTATACAACGTAGAACGCCAGTCTCCTCGAACTTTTGGACCAAATTCTTAGTTGTTTAAAGACTAGGACAGTCATTAAACGTGCGTAAATTGCGATACTCTCTAAATTTACGAAGCGCAATGGTGGCCGAATCATTGTTGCGATAAAACTCACGCACACAAAATGCACGGTCCGCTCCGGTGAAACGTTCCATGGCGACTGAATTCCGAAAAACCGTTGGTACTGCCCCTGCACTCCGCGCGCCATTTGAATTTTATTCGAAATTTAAATTTCAAAGGACTTATGGGACATCTTGTATATTAATTTCCTCATGCACGTATCATGAACTAACATCAAATGTGGTATCACGCACAAATATCGCATAATGTTTTATTAAACAACTTTACGGATTTTATCACGGTTTATTTTTAAATTTTATCACCCGACGTTTCGAACCCTTTACATCGTTCATGGTCACAGGTAGGACTGAGGTGCTTGATGTCCTGGTGTCACTTGTTAATCCTGCATATCGTCAGCTTGAATATTAATTTTTAGTCCGATCTACGTAATAACTACTAATTGTATCTTAAGGTCTTGCAGTGTTGTGCTTATTTCTTGAGTTTATTTTATTTATAATGGGATCCCAAGCAGATGTTAGCACCCAACCGTCTTCCCCATTGAAGTTAGGATGGTTTTTTTAATTGCAAAAGCCTCACGAATCATCCTATCAAATCTGATATAATGGTTGGGAAGAAGAAAAGTATGTTGACAAACTGCAGACTTATTTTGTCTATTATTACATGAACGCTGTATAGGGTTCGAAACGTCGGGTGATAAAATTTAAAAATAAACCGCGATAAAATCCGTAAAGTTGTTTAATTTAATAAAACATCTCTTAATAATTTTTAATGTAATAAAATCGACATACTTGAATATAATACCATATAAATCTAGGTAAATTTAAAGAAAATTATTTAATGGGATTTAAATATAAATAACAAATTATTTAATTATAGTTTTTTTCTTGCATGCATGTATTTTTGTAACCTGTTATGTGATATCATATCTGTCTACTTTAATTTGAATTAAATAGAAAGACAAGGATAACTGAATAATTCTATAGTCGTAAGGTACGTTGTGTCATCATTCATAAACATTTAAAGTATTTTAAAGCATATAAATACTTGGCAGTTGTCGTTGTTCGAAAGTAAATTAATAAATACGAAAATAACTTTAATAATGTTTCAAACTACGTGTATCATACGCCGTGAAGTTTTTGCAGATACTAAAATAAAAACCTTTATCCGGACAAAAATAGTAAAATCTCCTTCAATCTTGAATCCTACTGAGAAATTGAAATTATATCATAGAGAAACCAAAGAACTTTTTGGTCCGTTATTGGAAAAGAAGAAACCAAACAAATTGCGATCTCAAAAGACTGGCGAGTATTTCATATTGACTTTCGCAACCTTGCAAAGTGAACGAAAGACTTCTCTTTTCTATTTAAATAGTCCATTATTCTTATTTTTATACGCCATTAAAGCATTTACATCTCGTCGATTTGTCATCTAGTTCCGTATTGGAAATAATAATCGTGTTTGTTTATTCGTGAGCCAGGTATTTTAAACAAAACAATGTTGTCAGCCGTGTGGTGCCAATATTCAATCATATGACCTGAAAGCATACTGGCGCCTAGTAAGACGCAATTGTGTATTAGTGTATTTCGCATATTAAATTTATCTGTTTGTTTCAGCTAAAAATAACCAAACTTCGCATAAAAACAACTCGACTTCAGTATCAAGTGAAAGTACGCAGAAATTCAGTGCGTCAGAAAATGTTCATAAGTTTTGTTTGACTTACAACAGAACTGTAGACAATTTAAAGAGGAATATGTGGCAAAACACAAGAAATTACTTAAACCTTGTAGGTGTTTTATTGAACAACACTCCACAGAGGGGAATCAAGACTGTTGCTGCATGCAATACTGCTAGAAGCTCCGCAGAACCAGGATATGCAAGTGAAGACAAAATACTACAAATTAAACCGCATCAAAATGACTTTGCTAAACAATATCCTTCTGTCACATTAGTATTGAATAAAACTATGACTGATGAGTCGAGAGCTGCTCTAGAAAAATGGAAAAAGGAAAGAATTGCGGAAATGGGCTTGGAGGCATTCAACAAATTTTATGAAGGTATGTAAAAATTGTATCAGATTTAAATTACCCAAACATTTTTGACTAAATTATCAAACAAAGATCAGAGGTTTGAAAATGACATTTAAACTGTGGCCTTGCCTTTTTAAACAAATCAGATGAAATGTAATACAGTATGCTATTGTCTCATAACATGACCAAGTACTTTTAAAACTTTTATTTTTTGCTGATCTTGTCTGAATTTGTATGACCATTCATAAAGAGTTAAATGTAAAATCTTGTTGTACCACATTCAGAAGTTATCTAAATAAGCTTTCTTTTAATAAAATATTATTTTGAAGTTGTATTCCACATTGTAAGTTAGGTAATAATTTCCTTTAGACACAAGAGATTTCTACATTAGCTGACATTTATTAAATTTGCTATAATTATGATATTGCTGTTTAATTTACAAATATTTTAAATTTGTTGCTATTTCTTAGTCAATATGGTTGATAATTATTTACTGTGATTGATTATTCCAAATACCTTCGATTCAATAGCTCAATAACAATATTACTTTTATAAATTAATAATAAATTATTTATTATTGAAAAATAAATAAGAAATATTCACCTAATAAAATATGCATTTATATTTTAATTTTTTTACATTCGTTTAAAAACAGAATTCTCTTTACCCATGTCTTCATCTTGGAAAGTATATCATTTTGCTTAGATAATTGACTGAGCAAGTAAGATTTACAATAACAGCACCATTTTGCCCAAAATTGGGGCATTTTATGTATGTTTGTATGTGTGTTCTAGTATTACTCTTTAAGCAGTATTTCAATCAAACTGAAACTTGTAATATATAAAAGTGCTCCTGACCGAAATAATGGCCATGGTGGCCAATCTAATCTGAGATTAGCCAACTGCGCAGGAGATATTATAGTACACAAATGTACACGCAAACATAGGTGCACTCTCTGTTCCTTTACTCTTATAGCCTGATGGGGCAGATATCCGACACGACTGGAGAGAGATCAGACGCATGACCGACTTTTTACATGCCCTTACGACGCATGGATCATCTTTCTTTTCGGGCAATCGGGTGATCAGCCTGCATTGCCCTAATCCAAATTGCCCTATTACAAAGCAAGGACCCATACCGCTAGGCTACTAATATATATTGGTAAATGAGTAGAATTTTCAAGTTTGTTGGGCATCACAATTGGTTCAGTGGTTTCTGAGGTATTCATAAATCTGAAATAATTCTGTAATCTTTGAAACAAGTGTTTCTCCAGATGGCACTAAATAAGGTTATCCAGAGTTTAAAGTTTGCAACAAAATACTACACATGGATCATAGTGATAATAGTTTTTACAATAATTTAAATTACTATTAAAGTGTGCATACAAATAAATGAATGCATTTTTTATATCCACAGCTCAGTTGGCATTAGGAACAAAATTCCACAGTACTTTAAAGAACTACTTTACTCAGCCACAAACTCAATTACGTATTGATAAGGATGTGGAAGGGATTTGGAATTCTGTTGCGGAGGTTTTGAAAAGCATTTCTGCACCCAAAGCCATTGAGTCAAATGTAGTGCATCCCGTCTTGAAGTATAGAGGAATATTTGATGCTATCGCAGACTATGAGTGAGTATTATTATTTTGTTTCATGATGTTTATCCAACAATTACATATTATTTAGAACATTAAATAAAAATACAATAAAATATTTATTTTATTCTTAACAAGAATTTACAACACAAATCATTCCCTGTTTACTAGTAAATTATAAAATACATAAATAATTACGCTGTTACAACCATTTATCGCATTTTATTTCTCTAAATTTTTATAAAAACTAGTGATATGCCGAATATCCGCATCCGCATCCGGGTATTCTCTTACTTTTTGATGGATCTTTGGATTTGGAAAAAAATCCAAGTATTTCATTGACAATATTTATATTTCTCAAAATCAAATATTTGCACATTTATATGGCATATAAAGTTAGTGTGGTCTTGGTACTTGACCATACCAATAGTATACAAGTCAAAGGTACTAAATCATTGTTTATAAATATTATAGTAATATACAGGTATGAAAATATTAAAGTTAAAGGATTTGTTTGTTTCTTTGTTTGGTTTAACTCACTAATCTCAGGAGTCCAAATAAAAAAAATATTGTTGCATAGCTCATTTATCTGAGGCTGTAGGTTGTTCATCAGCCTCATCAAGCTATGACCAATAGAAATGGAGCATCAATAAAATTGACATCTTAATAACATTTTAAATTGCAATTAAATAAATATTCTAATTAAGTAAATTAATATTGTATGTGTCACATATATTGCTATCATAAAAATTAAAAAATTGTGACAATTAGAGGGATTTAAAAAAATAATAATTGAAATTTAGTTATGGTAAATTGTATTTCAAAAAGAGCAACTTGACAGCTTTTTGTCTCAAACATCTGTTACGATGGGGGTCATAAACAATTCCTGCTTTACTGAAAAATTGCTTACTTGGAAGTTCAGTGAACAATTCTTCTTTCTGAGAAAGATAAGATCCGTATCTGTGGATTTTGGTACCCCAAATATCCATATTCGGACCTGTATCTGCAAATTCACATTTTGAACGGCACATTTGGCACAAAACTAACAAAAACGAAGTATACAAAAAACATATTTTACTACTCTAAAATCCAGTCATCAAGCAATTATCACAATGACTGCTAGTTAGCATCAGTTTTAGCATATAATTTTATTATGTGTTTCGAAAAGATCCTTTGGAGGTCCTAAGTACCTAATATTTAGATTTTTTAATAAGTAAATGGTATTTGATTAAAGTTACAAATTAAATTGTATCTTTAAGATAAAAAAGTAATTCAAAATGGCCCAAATTAAATTGACATATATTTTTTTTTTTTTTTTTTTTATGGAAAGGAAGACAAACGAGCTGACGGTTCACCTGATTATAAGTGATCCCGTCGCCCATGGACACACGCAACATCCGGAGAGTTGCGAGTGCGTTGTCAACCTGGGAAATTGGAT
>JAOCPS010097934.1:0-15646 GCA_025505425.1 Graphium colonna | reverse complement strand
CAGGTGACCGAGATAGGAAGTGTCTGCCGGAGAGGATATCTGAGTCTATTTCTGGTATTAAAATCTGGTAATAAATTTTATTACCGCGATCAAAACTCCACCACCTTCTTTTCCGGTAGAAAATATACTTGATGTCGATCTCTTCTAAATATCTGATATCTATCATACAACAATTCAGCACTACCTATAGAACTATTAAGCCATGTTTCTGTAAAAATTAAAACATGAAAATTTCTTATCAGTACATTTTTATACACATTTTGCAACTTACTACGAACACCTCTAACATTTTGATAATAAATTTTTACCTCAGCGTATGTAAAAGTTTCAAGAACAAGTAACTTAAAATAATAAAATTCAAATACAAAAATAAACGAAAGTTAATTAAGCCACACTTGCTAGTGTGTCCATATGTGTAACAATACAAGCAGACGATACCTCATTCTTACGAACGAAAATTTTTCCATTCTGCACCCAAATCAATTTATACTATTTTTCTTTAGCTTTCAGTCTTGTAGCTGCATAAAGCGCCTTGTTAGATGGCGTGAGATGTTCGCTTATGAACACTGGAGAATCAGCGTCTCTATATCCGAGAATTTTTCTATTAAGCTCGTTGCTAGGATTAGCTTTGCTGTATTTTAAGACAAGGGCAAGGAAATTATCCCTTTTTATTTTACTTGATAATTTACATACAACAGTACTCGGTAACTTTGATGTGGCATTTACCTTTTGTGCGCGATTATAGGATAAGAGCTCATTTTCTTATATCAGACAGAAGTCACTTTACCAACATTAATAATCGCATTTACCAGAATTTTCTTGCCTGTGTTCTGGAAGAAAATGAATTTTCACATTCGACTGACGTGCAGACCGTGCCATTTGAGGCAGTCTTTTTTCTAAGTTTTTAAATTTATCTGTTAATAAGGTATTTTCTGAAGTAACAGTTTTGGTTTGATCTGATAGAAATTTTACCTTTGCGTTAATAGCGTCATATTGCGAATTAATAAATTTGATCGATTCTTCAAAAGCCTGCATTTCTCTTCTAATATTAGAAAATTCTTCGTTCAATGTATCTCGTATGACTGACCGTAATTCACTTCGAATTATTTCCGCTAATTCAGCTCCAGATACACAGTCTAGGTGAGTAAAGTTAAACTTTGTTTCTTGTTGTCGCCTTACTGTTATATTCTGCGAATCGTATCTAAGTATTCGCCGGTACCCACTGACTCGATAGGTGTATCATCGATCTTTCCTTCTTTGCGTATAATTGATAACATTTTTATTGAGCAATCAGGACACTTCCAGTTTTAAGTTTACGCACAAGTAATGAAACATTTTGCTTCACAAAGAATCAGTACAAAAAATTATCTCTAAAGATTTAATTCCCTTTTTACATCCACTACACGGTGTATTCATTATAGATTTTTTGAAATTGTTACAAATAATGTACAAAAACTTTTACAAATTTGCGGGGTTTGAACTCCGGATTCTTGAATGCGTTGCACTTATAACACAAAAAATGTTGCGCTAGTTCCACTGAGCCAACAGACTCATTAACTTCCAATCAAACATTTAGTAGTAGTTCTTGGGATAAAATGCAATTGAATTTAAAGACGATTGCAGGATGACCTTTCTTTTGTCTTCGAAGGTCAGTCCGAACGTTAAATACTCCAATGTATGGAAAGTTAACACGAATAAACACTAAATACAAAGATTAACACACTGCAAAAGTATATAATGTTATTATATTTAAGTCTATTATACACTTCTCAATACATACATATAATTTTCACTGTATTAGCCGAAGTATTTACCATTTATATTGAATTTTTATTAAGAACAAAACTTAACGCGACTATTCGGTTCCGTTCTCGTTTAGGTTGAGTTTCACGCTGCCTTCCTTCCCTTAGCCATTCTAACTCTTTTTCGAGATATAGTGGTATATGATGTTTTAATATCCCGAAAAGAAGGCAAACCGAATGTTATTTTCTCTGATTTTCCATTTTTAACATATTATGTAGATTCAGGAAAGGAGTTACATGGCACCGCGGCGGAATCAAGAAACAAAAGCGTAGACAGGCGTTTTGTGGTCTTTGTGTTAACTTTTCTGTTCGCGCATATAATCTTGGTCCATCGATCACATCCGAAGAATGTTACTTTCCCGATTATACATTACAAGTAAATAAAAATGATTTATGCACCAGATGGGCTTACAAAAGTTGATTCTGCGTCGGATCTCTCCGATCGTGTCGGATATCCGTCACATCGGGCCATGAAAGTAAAGAAATAGAGAGATAGAAGTGGAACTGTGTTTGCGCGTACACTATGTCAAGATTGATAACCGTGGCCATAATTCGGTAAGAAGGGCTTTTTCTTTTTGACAAACATTTTTTTTAATGTCAAAACGTCAGTCTATATACCCAAAACATATTTTGTCCGAAGTTAAATGTAGGTTCAATTTCACTTAATAAAAATAAGCAAGATTTAATTTTCATTCTTCACATGTTGTTTGTAATAGTAAACACTTCGTACTGAAAGTAAAATTTTATTCATATATATTCATCGTAACAAAACCCTATGCTAGCAACAGCTGGTCACGTAATATCAAAACACTTTGGTTGATATGGACCACGATACCATCACCAATATACAATATTTCAGAGGAATCATCACCCGCACTAATTTCATCTAAATGCAAACACTCATTAAATTTTTCATGCATATATTTAAAGTTAATTAAATACATTTAAATAGTTAATAAAGTAAATAAGGAAAAAAAGTCCCAGTAACTTTAAACCCCTCATAAAATATCCAAATGTGATCGAATTCTAGGTCAATTTATTTAATATCTGCGTTGCTGTATATAATAGCATTTCAATCTAATAATTCTTCAGTTTGTGGCTCTTAATTTACTTAAAAAGGTCCGAGATTTAACTAAAAGATATTTAACTGAAATGTCAGCAATCAATGCAGAGTTTGGTTTTATTATAGTGCATATCAGAACACTTCCAAAGTTAACGTCAGACATCGACGCCACATGTTGATATCGCGACTAATATTTGAAGAAACTATTAATCTTCAAAATTTTCTAAATAAATAAGTTTGTGCTAAAACTTACTATGAACAACAAAATTTTTACACAGAAAATATGCAAATCTGTACAGACGTTTTTGATTTTTTGTAAGAAAACATCTCACAAACACGATAGTGTAGCTATGTAACGTTCAATTTGATAACTCGTCTATAATATATTTCCATAAGAAGAGCAAATAGTTTAACATTGGCAATGCTGTGGAAAACTTTTTTATAAGAAAACAAGATGGCAAAATTGATATCCAATAAAACGTTTGATTTATAAGTAAGTAGTATCAATTAGGATGGGCAGCATTCGGATAATTTGATGACATTTTAAAATCAAAGCAGGTTTTTTTAACCAATGTATTTTGCCAACTATAGCATATGGTGCTGAGACGTGACGACTTGCGAAAACAAGGCGTTTAGGTATCTTTTAGTTATTTAACTCACATTAATTGATTTGCGAGTGAAATTGTACTTTATTTGAATCCCGTGAAATTAGGCTTAAAATTTTTAAATCGTTTCAATTAAGTTAAATTAGTAGTATTGAAATGTAACAGAAAGCCATTAAAACTGTAGTATATTTATTGGAATGTTGTGCTCTGTAATCAACCGCAACAATTTGAACGCTGCATTGACAGTATTCAATTGACACGACTTAATTGGTTCTTTGTAAATAAATCCAATGTTTGTATATTCGAAAAAAATAAACGTTGTACTGTGGGATTCGATAAAGTAAGTTATTAACAAACTGTTACCTGCTATTACACTCATATGATATTGCTTTCAGGTGTATTAAAAATTAAAGTAGTCCGTGTTACTACTTATATCATTAGCTACCTGCCAGAGCAAACTCCGTCAAAATCGCTTAAGTCAGGAAGGATAGGTAGATAGCGTGTTTTTTTAATTTGTTCTTAGTTATATTATATTGTATCATTAATACACATTTATAATAAGGCGTTCGACAATACAAACAGACACTTGCATTTTATTTGTTTTATGATATCTAAAGTTCTCTTATCTGTTTAACCTCATTTTAATCTAATAATGTTAGTGCATAAACATTATTTTTGCCATATAATGTATGGTCATTAAAAATTGTATTATTCTAAATTTGAAAATATCTTTTAATTACAAATTCACAAATATGATTTAAACGTTAGTATGTAATTATTAAAGGAAATTATGGTTACCTTCTTGTAGATATTTATAGATTTAAATAATACAAAGATTCTTAACATATCGTCCCAACATAATACAACTGAATAAAATGGATCAGACAGCACTAATCAACTAAATGCTTGTAGACAGACAAAATCTTTGACAATATTATTCAATTATTTGGTTAGGTTAGTTACATAGCAGCTATAGTAACTCAGTGTCCGGGCGCTCGCCTTTAATTCTGCTTACTCGAGTCGAATCTGCACCAGCGAAATTGTTAATTTTATAATTGAAATTTTGAATGCTGATTTACAACGTGCTCTGCGGTGAAGGAAACCATCGTGAGTAAACCTGCATATCTAAGAAATAATATTCCTGGGATATGTGAAATCCGCCAATCCGCACTTGGGTCGCGTGGTGGACTTTGCCTTATGCACTCTGTCTATAGTAGGTCTTTCCCCAACAGTGGGACAGTTCGAAATAGGCTGTTACATTAATTTAATTTCCTTATTACATCAGACGGACTTAATGTCTAACTTCATTTCTACGAGCCAAAGCTGAGGAGAGTGCAGAAATAAATAACCAGGGAAGTATATGGTTATAATAATTTAACAAACAATAAAACAAATGCCCAAAGAACAGCCAAACTGAAGTTGCAGTAGGCGGAGCACATCACTCAAAGGACTGACGGCTGGTGAGGCAGAAAGGTTCAAGAGTGGCGACCACGACCAAGAAGATGCAGCGTGTGCAGGCCTTTTACCAGGTGGACTAATGATATAGTCCGGTTCCGCGAGAAATAGCTGCAGGCGAATAGCTCAAAATCGGCCATTATGTACATCATTGGGGGAGGCCTTTGCTCAACAGTAGGCGTGTTTTGGCTGATACTAATAAAATTCAACATTAAATAATTTAAATTAATTTAAAACAGGGATCCGTACTAACGTACAACAGACACTAATATGAGGAGAATTTTATGCTTTTAGGATTTTTTTTTATTTGTGCTATAAAATATGGGGTTTTGACAAATGTAATGATTATTAAGTAGTACCATGTAGGTGTAACTCCCTTTACGAATGTATAGGAAATGCGTCAAAGAGGCCATTTCTTATGATTGTTTTGGCAAATAGGGTTGATTCTTTCACAGTTCTAAGGGACTGCAGACGTCAGTATTTGGTATTCATTTTTACTTTATAACTCTATATGTTCCTGAGAAACGAGTCTTGATGGAAAGACAGAAGGGTATATTAGAGCAGCAAGCAAATAAACGGAAATACTGTATACAACAAGAGATGAAATACATTTATCTAAATAATATTCTTTGCACAAAATCACGTTTACACGTGCCAAACGATCTTTCATTGACACATGAGTGTCCCAAAAGCAGCATTGTGAAAACCGTTTTTCTGGTCTCCAGTAGACACGAACTTTTTCTGTCGAAGCCGTTTAAGCACATCCTGCACACATCGGAAAAAAGAAATGAGATCCATTGCTCAATGGTCTAGTTCTTGTGTCACTCAGAAAATATTGGTCGGGCTTTACGGTGTCTTGGAAGCAGCTTACGCCTGGTGGCAGCCCATTCCAGGATCAGGTTGGCCTCCCTGAATCTTTGTCTCATAGTCCACTTCTCGTACTTCTCGAACCTGTTCCTGTACACAATTCATGTCAGGTGGCGGTTCCGGAGAGCAGTTGTGACAATAAATCGATCATCCTTCAATGATGTGCACCTTTGGTCAGTGATCAGTCCCTGATCTTCTAACAAAGCTCTTAATGTCTCGGTACCTTGGTTAGAATGTTTATATGGCAAACTACACGTTGGCTATCTCTACGTTACAGCAAAGTCTCTGTTAATTTAGCGGAGATGTGCACCGGCCATCATCAGATTAGCGACTAATAACTACCCCTACCCGTACACCCTTTAGTAAGAGTTCAACTAGTGAACTCACCTCGTAAATTTCAACCAATCGAGATAATGATTGTTAAATGAAAAATCGTAAACCAATTTTCATTGTTACTAATTAAATTTAGATCGCTTAATATTTACATCGCTGGATTCATGAGGATAAACTTAAATTTCAAGATAAGATATATAAACTTTAAAATGTGATGTGATTCTGTTTCTTTGCTCTTGAGCGTACACAAATAAAAATAATTAATTTGTACTGGCTGTGACATACTTAGCACAAAATCTCAGGAATTACGATAGTTTTAGAGAACAGTTTTAAGTCGGTAACATAATACTAATATTTTAATTCTTATTCATATTAAATTACCCGCTTATTAAATATTTACGTAAAAAATTTGTGAAATCGTTTGTAAAAATGGGAAGCACGTAAGAAAATTCCAATGTGCAAAAGTATCGTTTAGCAAAGGAGCTATTTTGAAATGAAATACTTATACAAAGAATCTTGTGCATTTGACGTATATGTGGCCTCATGTATTTTGTAAAGTGAAATTTTCACGAAGTTCTTGCGTCCTTTTACGTATTATTCTTTTAGCAAAGAATATCGTATAAATCTTTTCATGTGCTAGGGAAGTTTATCGGTAATATTCATAAAGCAGTTGAGATGTGTATAGTTAAAAAAAAATAACACGGATTATGCCTTTTACATATTCAGTTTTATATCTTAGCAACGCATAGCCAGGTGCACCTATTTATACAAAAATCATAAATTTAAGATCTTTGCGAGATTTTCACTTACAAGTACGCTCGATCCGACTTCTTGTAGTTCTTGTGCGTTATTAATTTACTTGTATTAGTTATGAATAAAACATTTAGATATTTTCTCTGCAGTATTTATTTTAATATTAGTACTGGGTTACAATTTGATATATCAAGCGTGTGATTGGGTTCAAGAGATGCGAGAAAGCTGCCTTTTTGAATGGTTAGATTGCCATAGATAATCGCGGTCAATGGACGGATACGTTCGAAAACAACTTCGTGTATTGTCTTCACGAATTTATTTTTCAAAGGTTTTTGGACTATTAATCTATCATTAAAACACTTAACTATTATCTATTAAAAGTTCATATCTTAGTTTGTCATAACTGTGAAGATATCCAGAACGTTTATATTATCATTGTGGCCGCGATTTTTAATATAATTTCTTCGCAACTCAAATTCTTTACATTTGGTAGTTTTTCATATTAATGTTATATTTTGTTCGTCAGTATATACAAAGTTATGTGCTAGGCCCATGCAATGTAAACCTTCATAGAAATAGGATTCAATCATATTATTACAAACGTGATAAGAATGCGATAATAAATCCACTGTAAACATAAGCTTTCCCTGTAGGTCTTTAAACTCTATATCATACTTTAACAATCTATGTTATAATATCTGCAGTCTCGGTGACGGGACTCCATAAAGATGTTTTTTAATAGGCTTTGAAGAGGTTTATGATCATTAACTACTGTTATTTTCCGCCCATATATAAAATAATTAAGTTTACGAATTGGCCATACAAAACCTAAAGCTTTTCCGTTTTGTAGTAAACAGCGTCCTAATCCACCCTTAGATGCGTCACATTTTGTTGTTTTAGGGGCATTATTATCAAATTTTTGTAATAATTGACAAATTTTCTTTTTAATTTTACTATACATATTTTCACAAACTTTCGCCCACAACCACTCTACATGTTTCTTTAATAACAAGTGTAACATAACAACAGTATAAGCCAAGTAAGTTGTTAGGTGGATAGGTGTAATAAGTTAAATAATTTATTACACCTATAAAAATTGGTAGCTCATTTTTATTGTTAGTAGTTTTCATATTAGTTACATTTTATTAAATTTTTAATCATTGTTCTGATTAAATTTAACCGAAACATTTTTCTTGTTTATACTGAAATTTCTTTTTTTCATTAAAGCGGACATTAGGCTCATTTTCTCTACTAAAAACTGCGTCATGTTCCTGTTTCATTTCACCACATATTAACAAATCATCACAATAGGCCATAAACCAGGATCTCCCAAAGCCCTCTCACTGCATTACTGAAATACATATCTCCGGGGCTTTATTAACCCAGAAGGGAAAATAAATAAATTTAAAGCACCCATACAGGCAAATAAAAGTGTTTAAGTCGTTGGACTTACTATCCAATTTAATATAATAAAATCTTTCAGATAATTCTAACACAAAAAAGATTCTTATTACTTATTTTACGTAAAATCTCATCTAATGTTGGAATAAAATTATGATCCTTAATTAGGTTAAGTTTATTTGTAGATCAATGGGACTCTCGATTTTTGCGAAGATGGATTTGACTACATACTATTTTAAAATATTTAATTTTTATTCTAATTGTGAGCCGTAATAGAGCTGTAGTAGCTCAGTTTTTAATTCTAATTACTAGAGGCGAACCCAATTTCGATGAAATTGTTAATTTTCTAATTGCAATTTTAAGTGCTGATTTACCACGTGCTTGACGGTGAATGAAAACATCATGACGAAACCTGCATATCTAATTAATAATATTTCTGAGATATGTGAAGTCTGCCAATCCGACCTTGGACTGAGTGGTGGACTATGCCCTATACCCTCTGTCTAGAGGAGGCCTTTGACCAGCAGTGGGACATTTAAGAAATAGGCTGTAACTTTTAACTTTACTTTATTCTAATTTTAACATGATATATAGTATCACAATACTTAATTTTAAATTTTTTAACCTTTCGGGTGAAATTCTTTACGAACCATTTTTCTTTACTAAAATTACATGGTTACCAACAACACTGACAGAGAAGTCTACCTTAGCAATGACTTCGTGGTTTACCAACGCCTCTGACATATATACTTAGACGCTCCAATAAAATGTTGGGCACTATCTGTGGCAGCCACCCCGGAGGCTCTATACCAGGTCAAATGCGCAGCTGCAGTCTATTTAAGAACTCTCCTGCACCCTAAAACAGTTGGATGTTACTATTGATAACACTGTTTTCACTTTTATTGTTACTTAACAAGTCTGTCTTTAAAATTTCAATCCTAGAACTTTTTAACAAAGTTAACTTTAAGAGTGAAGCTAACTCCAGGGTGGGTTTTCTTTTACTTTTTTAAATTTCATGATGGTACTTTCTTTATTATTATTCATAATATAAACTTTTAAAATCTTTTTTATTGGAGTTAATTGTTCGACCCCAAATACATCAATTAAAGTTTTCATCTGTATGAGATGAATCTTAATATTGTTATCATCGTTGACAATTTTCTCAAGTGTGTTTATCCTTTGTATCTTCTTCTTCCTCCTAGCCTTATTCCCAAATTATTTGGGGTCTGCTTCTAATCCAATTGAATATAATCTGAATATCAGTTTTTACGCAGAGCGACTGGCATCTGACCTCCGCAACCCAAAGGGATAAACTGTATTCGACGGATGGATTAGTTGTCAGGTTATTTGAAAACTGATCGTGTAATGACTGACAAAGGTGTTCATAACAACTAGGACCGACTTTTTACATGCCCACCAGACGCATTGATCATCTTTCTTTTCAGGCAACCGGGTAATCAGACCGCATTGCCCTAAACCAACCAAAAAATAGCAACAAAAGTTTGTTGTTCCCCCGCGGGATTCGAACCCACGACCTCCTGTAAAGCAAGCGACTAAACCACTAGGCCACGGAGGCGGTCGATGTTTATCCTTGGTATATTTATATCTATTATAACATATATAACATCGAAACATATAGTGGCACAAGAAATAAATATCCTTTTATTTTCTATACTTAACCAATCTGTCCACACATTACTGCCTTATTAATCGAATATACTTGTCATAAGTCTTGCACTTTACAAAAATACAACATATACTGAAGTGGTCCATATGTTTCAGTTGATGTAGTATGTTTTACCAAATTTCGGCATTGCCAAGGCTTGTTCTTACTATTACACTTTTTGCAGTGATAGAATGATTTGTTATAGCAAACACTGCCAAACCAGCCTAGTGGTATGGGCACTTGCTTTGTAAACTGGAGGTTGAATCCCGCGGGGGAACAATATCTTTGAGCTGTCGTTTCTTGATTGGGTTAGGGCAACGCGTGCTGATCATCCGATTTCCTGAAAAGAAAGATGATCCATGCGTCGGATGGGCCTATTAAAAGTCGCTCCTGAATTGTCTCCGGTCGTGTCCCATCAGGCTTTGAGAGTAAAGAAACAGAGAGTGCACCTGTATCTGCGCGTACATTTGTGCACTATAATAACTCCTACACAGTTGGCTAATCTCTGAGTAGCAATTGAAATTCGGTCATGAGGACTTTATTTATACTAAACACTATTATTTTTGTTTGTATTAATGTACCAATTTTGCTTGTCATTATTATAAATACTTTATTATTGTACTGCTGCTGTGAAACAAACAATGTTTACACAAAAAATGATTTATTGTTTTGTCGCAATCTATTCTGCTTGTTTCGTAATTTATCGGATTATACGGCAATTGTAAAAAAAAAGTCTAATAATTTTAAACAAAGAATCATTAGCCATAGCTATTGCTTTAACTAGTAAATGGTTCGTAATTTTGAAAGTATTGTGAGGATAATATAACTATCAAATCTTTACAAACAAAACAATACCAGAATGCAGATACTACTTTTATGTGTTTTATTATAAAAAAGGCGAAAAACGACGCTTTTGTTTTACTTTAATTTGGAAGACTTTGCTCCCGTTTACGTGTTTGAAGTTTAAATCCTTTTCTTTTTCTTCGGGTGCTTAACGTGTCCGACATTTTCAGGGAAGGCGACTTCTTAATACCAGTACGAACATTTATATTTCATGTTAAAAAGTACCAATATATGTATGTGTTATAACCTGAAAGGTATCTTGTGCGCTTGATTTACGACATGTTTTAATATCCACTATTATAACTTAGCAAACTTGAGTGTGACACTTCCTTAGTCCGCGCAGAGAGAGGAAAACGTTAACAGTCGAGGACGTACTGTTAACCTCTACTACACATAACACAAAAGTAAAAATATATCCACCAATATCGCCTATCAAATTAATAATAAACCTCATTTGACACATTTTGTACATTAGAATATGAAATGGAAACAAATAAAAATTGGAGGTCGAAGGGGAATTTAAAGGCATGTATTACTATTATCGCTATTTTGGTATGAGACTCAAATTTAATGCGATATTTTATTGCCAGTGTTATCGTTTGTTAGTACTTTTAGTTAATATTATTTCTTGCTATTTATTTATTTGCTATTGACAAATGGCAATTTATTTAAAGATTTTTTTTCTACAATCGAGACTGACTTTTTGCATTTTATTTTATACTTTACGACTTTATACATAAGCCATTTTAACAGTTGTTAATTCAAAGTGTTAGTTGAATACACTACCGTTTTTGGAACGAAGTTCCTTATGGCGCGTTGCAGAGGGTAGCCTAGCCGGCAAAAAACGTCCGTAACGTAAGAGTTATCGTATCTATAGTTAATGTATGATGGCTTTACAGTGTCGAATGTATAGTCTACGGAGGATGACTGTTTATTTATTTTTATATATACATATTTATTTTTATATTTATTGATTAATTTACTTTTTTACTACCTTTTATATATTTTTTTTCTATTTATTTACTTATTTTTTATTATTTATTTATTAATGTTTTTATTTATTTATTATTACAGTTTGCTATTATTTCTATATCTTATTCCTGTAAATAGCTGTTTCTTTGCCTGTTATTATTATATATTCCCTTTTTTAATCTATGTTAACAAAATATAAGAGTGTTAAGATAATTTTGTAAAATAGTTTTTTTTAATTTTTTGAATAAAAAAACCTAATAAAAATATATATACCCGAATAATTATTTTATTTATACCTTGAATAGAACTTAAAATTAATATTTTATAATATCGAACTTCGTTTCTATCTGGTGTCCCACGACACCACACGGTTTTTTTTAATTAAAATGTTTCCTATGTTACTTCGTTATAACGTAGCATTTCACTTTTTTTAAATAAAACAACTTTACGGATTTTATCCGCGATAAAATCCGTAAAGTTGTTTACTTTAAAATGTCAAATATTCGCGTAAGCATTTCACTGTTAAAACTTAATATATATACTATAACTTACTACATCCAATATTCCAAAATTACAAACATTACTATATTTCTTGAAACAAAGAAACACACTTTTATATTTATAATGTTATAATAAAAACGTTATAATAAAAATGTTATAATAAGAAAAAAACAAAATAGATAAACAAGGCTTAATATTAGGCATTTTAATTTGAAAAAAAAAGAATCGATCAGTAAAAACGTTCCTGAATTATAGATTTTATATGGTCGTCTGGCATAGCTAAAAAGCCTACTGCAGGCAACTACTGTACCCAAGCCTATTTTTCACATGCGAAAAATGCTTTATAGATCCTCCGCTGCATTGTGGGTAGGCAAACAGGGGAAGTCCGGCCGGTGGGACTGAGGTGCTTCTAAAAACCCACGTCTTGCCTTCTTTGTCACATAGACCAAGAGCAAAGCTTGAAAAGGCATTTCTGTGCGCCTTTTCAAGCTTCATTTTGGTGCTGTGCTCGTACTAGCGTGTCATCCGTCTCGGTGTCTCTACAAAGTGGCAGTTATTGCACATTAACCGTACTAGATTCTCTATTATTTGCTTTTAAAAACAGGAACAGTATCCTACAATCGCTACGATCACTTATTGTTAGTCATAGCTCTGACTACAGCGGATAGCGAGTGGTCATCTCCTACTATAGCCCTTAGATCTATGCTACTCCAATCAAGCTGGGCACTCCTCTAGTACGTAGTGTGGGCTCCCTCATAGCTATGCCCGGTAGGTGAAGGTGCCATGCCTCCTAACCAGCCACATTATGATAACTATACGTATGCCTTTCATAGTTTTTAACCTGGCACTTGGGTGCTCCAGCCTCTGTCCCATTCATGGATTGACCATTAGTGGATTTGTCTAAACGTGTGATTACTTGATCATTTAGTTGATATTCTTGTTGTAAGTTATAATTCGATATTTGAATTTAAAAAAAGATAGAGAATGTTTTAAGACAAAAAATATTTGCGGCACTAGTGCCACATATATCAGTTGATAGAAAGTAAGTAAATTAGTAACCAAATCCAAAATTAAAGCAAGAAAACATTATTTATAAATCTTCAGTACGAACTTAAGTCATAGTTTAGAAATTTATTGAAATATATACTTATGTGTATTTTCGTTATTATTTTATACAAAATGTTAATAACGGGAGCTAATTGAATAGATATAACAATAGTTCAACAAATAAAACAGACTACATAATTGAAGTAAAACGTTTTAAAATTGTTCACTTAAATTGTTGTATCACAATTACTTTGTACTATTCTAAAACACGGTATTATAATTTTCAAGTTACAATTTTGTTTAAGCGGTCAGCAGTTTGTTTGTTTAATTTCGAACAAAAGCTTGGCAGCTACCCGATCTCACTTAAGAGCTTTTCTACGTGGCCCATATACGGAGGACGTGTTTCCTCGTTAAGTTTAATTTCATAAAACGTGAATATCGCTCATGCAATGTTTGCTCCTAAATTGTGTCGATAATTATAAAAATGATAGTGGATTAGTACGGGTTACATACATATTGTTATTTTGTAAGAAAATACTAATTATTACATACATAAATTATTTGGGACTAAAGAAATACTCTTATTGTAAGGACATTCGTTTTCCATTTACCTATTAAACATTTTGATTCTTTTTCTTTATACACATATATAACATATTTATGTGAATTGCAAATATTTAATGGAAAATGGCTAAACTAAGAAAAATTCTTCGTTTACCTTAAACGTAAACAGACTTTTTATATATTTTATATCACTTTTTTTTCAGATTGATTCGAAGTGAGGCTAAGTGTATTTAATATGTTTATTTACAAACTCTAGAATTGAATAAAGTAACGTAGGGAGGTCACTTTTTGTACGTTAAAGTACTCAGTAGACTCATATATTAAATTTCAATTCAGATCACGTTGTGTCCTAGATCTCACACCACATTCGGAGAATATAAAATCTTAGCGAGTGGCACTCGTATATCTGACGTAATTTATCTACTTCAAGACCGCATTCAAGGTAAAGTCAATACTATCATTACAATTAAATAGTTTTATGACTTATTTAAAAATCTAAGTAAAATTAAAATACTTTAATACAATTATGATCATTTACCGCGTTTATATTTGTTTAAATGAGAGAAAAATTTTCAACCTGTTACAGTGTTCAAAGTCACGAGTCAAACTAAAGCGGTGAATGTCTTTATGTTTAAATCACTGCATGTTACCGTATTTTTTTTAATTATTACTGAGAGTTATTAACAATAAGCAAATCTTCATTAATAGCAATTCGGATATCACCTATATCAGTTTGATTACAGACCTGTTGACCTTGAGCTCTTACATCTGATGCGCCTACATCAATTTTCTGCACATGGTTATCGATATAATAAAAAAAACTGCCTTGACCATTGTCACACTAAGTCGCAATTGGATTCGAAAAACCTGCTGCTTTTGGTCCAATTATTCCACATTTCACTTTTTATTATTTTCTTTTATTCTTATTTAAAACAGCAATTGTTAACAACAAACAATAAAAGTATGAAGAAAATGTTTAAACAATAATAATAGGTTGAAATAAAGTCGACTTTTTCCGGCGGTCTTAAGTTCATAGTTAATTCTTTAATGAAATTTAACAATCTCATTTTTAGGACATTTGCCACGTATAATTTTTTCCCTAATCTTATTCCTATTGTATTAAATATTTTTTTAATAATAATATAAAAAATAATCTTTATTTTTCCAATGTAAAAGTAGATACACATATTTGACAGTGTTATAAAAAAGTTTAAAGAATACTACTAATGAATAATTGGAATAGGCAAGTAAAACAATTTAAGATATGTCTTGTAGTCCTCACACTAGGCCTAGCCTTTCTCGTTAGGACTATCTCGGGAATTCGCTGTGACAGAATTACGGATAACAGGTAATCAATGTACAGAAACACTTGGCTGTTGCGATATTGTTACAATAAAAATTAATACATAAAAAAGAAGTAAAAAGAAAATAGCGTAGCAAGAGTTTGAATGTGTGCGTGTGTGTTTGTGCGTGGGTGTGTGGTATGTTTTAATATTTGATTAATATTTTTTTTTTAATTTTCTATTGGCTGTCATACTGTCATAATATGCGATTCAGAGTACAGATCTTTAGTAGAGTACGTTCTGCTTTTTTCCACAGGACTTTTAATACAGCTCGCTGAGCTCGTTCAATTATTTTCATAACAGATTTACTTGATCCAACCTATGCTGTTATGCAGTAAGATACTAACGATCGCAGAGTGAAAAATATATTAAACGCAGTGTACTACGATCAGCTTCGTTCCGAATTCGTTTTGCAATATGAATTACTTTTC
>JAOCPS010097823.1:0-15652 GCA_025505425.1 Graphium colonna | reverse complement strand
AAAAGGAAAAATAATTTGGTTTTTTTATTTGGACCCTTTGCCCCCCATTCCGCGAATATAAAAACGCTCCCTCGTAAGTACGCACTAGCAATCTAGTAAAAAGGATAAGTCGTTCAAACTACCTGCCGTTAAGGGAAAAAGACTCGAGTTTGCGCTTTTCTAAAGCTTTGTTACATTATGTTCAAAGTGCACTGTTCAAATTAGCTCCCAACGGTCGCAGTGCAAAGGCAATTCCCTGCCGTGCATGTGCAGACGACTCATTAAAAACAATTACCCCACAACATTGTTCAGTACTAAAAACCGTTCCAGGCCGTAATTTTGGCGCATCCGGGGACAAAGTCGTTACTCCTGGCTAATTAAATGGATCTTTCCAGCAGACCTAAGAATTAATTAGGTATTTATTATGCATAAAATGCAACCTCTAACAATTATTTCTGCCAAAGACAGGGAAACAGACTTCAAACGCCTTTGATGAGAATGTTTGTGAAACAAATTTTTGAGTTACCTTGATTTTAAAAATAAACTATAAAACAGATTTACATAAATATTATATGGGACTACCTTGCAAACAAGTATTTTAAAATTCGGTTCATAACTTGTGGAAAAATCATCTGATATACATAAAAAAACATACAGTTGAATTTAGACCCTTACTCTTTTTTGAGGAGGTTAAAAACCTTTAAAATAATATAATAAAGTGGTATTTGTCATGACAGAAAATATAGGTAGTCATAATATAAATTTCAAAGTAAATAAAATCGTTAACTTGGTATAAGAATTGGTATAAAATATATAAGAAACTATGTCTCTAAAAACTTGGGAATAAGGTTTACATAGGGATTATTTACCGCTCGCATTAATGTTTTGTTATTTCTATAGCCGTTATATTCCATAATACTTAGTATTCAAAGTAATTTAAAAAAAATATATCGAGTAAAAAAAATGTTTAAGGATATCTCATCACAACGGTATTGAATTCAGCTTCATTATAATTTCCAAAATGGCAGCGTTCCTCATTCATTTAATATCTCAGTATTGTAAAATATTTACGAAGTCATACAAATAAAAAAATCTGGTGTGAGTAAAAAAGATTTTTGTTTCATTAACCTTCTTAAAATAGATCGCAAATGTACTTTTTTATGAAAAGGAACGCAAACGAGCAGACGATTCATCTAATGGTAAGCGATCCCGTCGCCCATAGACACACGTATCAAACGGAGAGTCACCGTTGCGTTGTCAACCTGGGAAATTGTATAGGTTTATAGGATAGTATCGGTTCGGGATTAAGGATTTGGAGGCGATAGTAGTGGAA
Organism: Graphium colonna; assembly: GCA_025505425.1. Lineage (NCBI taxonomy): Eukaryota > Metazoa > Arthropoda > Insecta > Lepidoptera > Papilionidae > Graphium > Graphium colonna. The sequence continues at coordinate 14,340 of JAOCPS010097823.1, read as the reverse complement.
AAAGACAAGAATAGACAGGGACATCCGGCATCCCCGAAATCTTATAAAGGGCGTTGTTACTTCCACGGGCGAGCCGTAGGCGTGCAGCAAAATCTGTGAAAAGATGTTATGCCCTACCAGGTCATTTTTTTTGCCTTAAAAATATTAGTGCATAAAAATGCACAACGCATGAAAAAGGAGTACCGTATTGGAAAAATAATGCTAGATTTTATTTCAGAGAAGGCTTCTAACTTAAAAGATTTTAGGTAAAATAGAACTGGGAGTGGCTGTACGTTATCTAAAACATAAATCGGACCATAAATGGCTGCGGTGCATTCGAGACGACCTCACCATTATTCTTTAGTAGGATTTTACGATAACGTCGAGACTGATAATATATATTTCAAAACGTAACGGTCTTTATTACAATACTGGCAAATGCACTTTTTATTTTATCACACAATATCTTTTTTGATGTTTAAAATAGTTTAGGTTGACTTTACTGTTTTATTTATGTGCCACATCTCACCGTCAATTTAATTTTAGAAATAAATCAATATCAAATGAATACACTAAATGCTACCTGAGATTTAAAAAAATTAAACTTTGAACTCCATTTTTCCGACTGCCCAGTACATTTAACTCTTATTACTTAATAGCCCTTTATTGTTAAAATTTAGTTGAAATAAAAAGAATCTAAATGAAATACATATGTAAGATATCTTTCAAAACCAACTTAAATCTTTAATTAATACTATTTATATAACTCACTTTTTTTATTATTGCTTATAGTATAACAATACTAAAAAACATCTTATTTTTTATTAAGATTTCATAAAAAGAAGACAACGGTGTTAACATGTAGGGGAAACCGGGGATAGTTGACTACATCTCACTTTGATGCGTTGCATCTTTTATATTATTGTGAATATTAATATAATTATTATTTCAATTTCATTATTATTTCCTATTTATATTTCAAGTAATAAATATTTATGTGTCAGCCTTATCATTAGAACATATTTTACTCCAGTAAACAAAATAATGAGGGACTCCTGGTCACATAGCTGCGAGCGCTCTCAAAATAATAACTGCTATAACAACGACCATTTGAAAGTATTACATGCACATTGTTAAAGACACCAGCGCCACTCTAAAACATGAAAAGTTGAGTTGGAAATTGGATTTGTAAAAGAGGAAATTAAATTTCAACATTAAATCACATTAGAAGTAAATTTTAAATTGAATAACAGGCTGTGGATAGGATTTATAATAAATAAATCAAAGAATAAATAAAAAAATTATAATAAATATTATATTGTGTCATATCAAAATACACGTGTGCTGCATTATTCCTAATGTTACAATAAATCATTTACTAAAACGGATATACATTAACAATGGCGTAAATGTCATTTCCACGGCCACGCTCGCCCAAATAACAGCGCCCTTTACGAAGTCTGTATAAAATGAAGTTTGCATAAGTTTTGGGGTTGCCAGATGGCTATTTCTAACCTTTTATTTTTCCACTCCTTTCCCCTTCACATATTTAATCCCGACCATCCTATCCAATCACGACTCTCCAGATGTGTCTATGAGCGTCGCGATCGCTTACCATCAGGTGAACCGTCTGCTCGTTTGTCTTCTTTTCCATAAAAAAGAACGGACATTAAGCATGTGTATATTCGCGTCAATACAAAAAAAGAACATTATTCACGTTATTGTGACCAATATTTGGTGGAGTGAACTTAGTTTTCGCAGGTAAAATAAGATAGAAGCAATATTCGCAATCAGATAATAATTATTAATACTAAGGCTATTGCGATTGGCAAAAGTTAAGTTATTATTTTAATTTTTGTTGTTTAAACTTCTCTATATAAAGTTTAATTATAACAAATTTTATGCTTATCCATGAGCGCAATATTCTTTTAAGCAGAGCAGAGAAGCAGTTTTCGTGGCAAACAAAAACTATAAAAACTGTTTCATAAAAACCAAAGTTGAGATGACTAGAGACTAGAGCTTCCACAAAACTAGATTGCAAGCGTGAAACTGTAATTTCTTTTGAATGCCATTTTCACTCCACTTCTTTACATAAACTCTAAAATCTCTAAATAATCTGTCTATTCGCACAAAATGATCAAGTAGGGGTACAAAGAAATTGAAAGTATAAATTATAATTCCATATTATTTCAAGATTTAGAAAGTTTTATCACAGAATACTCTCTGTTGCAAACACATTTTAGGAGATAACATGACCAGTTATGAAATATATGAGTAATAAGTTTATATAAAATTACGAAAAACCGAGTTCAAACCATATCGTAACATATTTTTATAGTTAGTTTGATTCTAAAAACAAACTACTTTTTGGTGAAAATTTTACGGAACCGTTTGTGAAGTACATCTTTTTAGATAAAAATAACCTTTCAAAAGGGTTCATAAATGACAGAGATCTTGCGCGAACATTCTTAAAATAATAGAAACATCAGAATTGACAACCTCCTCCTTTTCGTAAGTTGGTTAAAAAACACGTCTTAGGGAAAAACAGCCGCTGATAGATCCAACCAAAGAATAATTACGAAGAGGATAATAAAATCACATGGTCAGCGGGCGAGTAAGCGTGGTCGTTAGCCGCGGCGCGTAAAACTCGAAAATCGCTTAAACTGCGAGAGGTTAAAGCAAACTGACGCTGCGGTAAACGAACTAGAGCAAAATGCATTGACCTCTTAAAGTTTAGTGCAATTTCTTCGACGGCGGGAGCCAAGTTGCTCCGGATTGGCGATAAAATAAAGCGGGCCCTCGTGAGCTAAGGTTCGAATCTCGGGCGTGACTTCTACTCCGAGTGAGGGATGACACCAGTGGCTGGCGTCTATCCAACGGTCTAGATTTATAGTATTCCGTCACGGCTAAGCTCCACCGTATTGATTGCACTTGGTCCTCATATGCAATTCCGAGCTTGATAAATCGGATTTGGCTAAAATTTAAGTCAGTTTCAATTCACTTGTAAACTATGAAAATAAAAAGAAAACCCAGAAATTATGGATATTTACTAGCGTTTAAGTTTTTTTAAAAATTTATTAAAATTTCGATTATACATCTAATCAATTAAAAAAAATTGTACCATAGCAAGTTTAAATATGTCACCAAAAAAATAAAGTATGCATGACTTTTGGGGGTACCAGATGACCATGTGTACTCTTTTCTTCTACCACTCCTTTCCCCTCCAAATCTTTAACCTATTATATCCAACTTCCCAGGTAGACTACGCGCTCGCGACTCTCCGGATGTTGCGTGTCCATGGGCGACGGGATCGCTAACCATCAGGTGAATCGTCTGCTCGTTCGTTTGTCTTCCTTTCAATAAAAAAATAAGAGAGTGGATTCCGCTCATCTCGTATATATCATGCAACTTTAAACATTCTTCCCTTGTGCAATTATGCTTTACTCTGGAATGCAACCAGCTCTATTCGTACTTTACTACCGACTTATCAGTCATCTTTCAGCTTGCATACCCAGCAGTCTAATTTAAAAGACCAGCATTATATCTGCGCCATGACAATGATAGGGTTTATAATAATCGATAAACTGTTAGTATCGAGAAATTTCCTTACTAGTTTGTCAAAAGAACTGCTCTCGTTTTCCTTCAACTAAAGTTTTGGTAAAACTGCTAGTTAACCGGCTTCAAAAAAGGAGGCTGTTATATATTGAACTGTATATCTTTGTCTTATATATGTGCCCTGATGTCTTCGTAACTTATTAAACGATTCTAAAAATATCTTTTTGAATTTTGTTTTGAAAGGATATAGTAACAACAGCTTTCTTTCTTAAACCAAAATAGCTGTAAAAATTTATCATGAACAATCACTAAATGTAAAACGTTTCCAGTTGGTTTCGCAACTTTGTGTCAAAATAATACTTGTTAATCGAACAGCAATGTACTCGTATGTGTGCTTTTTACCTCATGTATGGAACTTCATATCCAAACACCGAATGAACAATAAAAACAAAAAAATTGTATTGAAAATGCTTCATATCAGATTTTAATTAACCGTTACACCGCCGTTCGCAGTGCGAAGCGTGGAAACGGGGTAACTGGGAATCATTTTCCTACCCATCTTCGTTCTCTAAAGAGTAGCGCAGAGGCTGCAACAATTAACGAAAGCAAACACGTATTCAAGCTAGTGGTTCAAGTTTATATTATTTTTCTATGTAATATGGAATAATAATGATATAATGATTGTATCCATGGTAAAATATTCCATTTTACCATGGATACAATCGCTATCTTATACAAAACACTTGCCCCAAAAAACAGAATATAGAAATAATTAACACAAAGTTGTTTCTTTGATGCAATCAGGAAACACGAAATGACATCATTTGCCAAACGATTTGATGGTAGGAGTGAAATAACCGGTTGGTAATAGCATCAGCTCCAAATTCATAGTGTGTTTGAATAAATAGTTTTTTTTATTTGTACACATTATGTATGATTAAGCAAACTTCTTAGTTTATTTCTTATGAAATATATAAATTGAAAATTGATCAACGAACGGACAAAACATAGAGAAAGTTATTGAACGACTAGGTCATTGGCGTCAAATTAAGTCATTGGGTTCTGAAGCTTCCTTCGTGTGTTCAATTCTCACCGTCGACAATGATTTGAATGGACCGCAGATAATTCGGCTCAGAATGTTTACTGTTTATCCATTTAAGTCAAAAGTCCATACAACTCAAGATTAAGTCGGAACTTTACTATGGTATTTGATATAAATATTTTTTGTCATTAAATCATTATCATGGGATAAAATTGGGATCTCGACCCACTCGTGCACATTATTTCTCTTCAATTACTAAAACAACATGTTTTACTATGTCAATATAATAATAAAAATTTGCTACAATTATTCAAATATGTATGCCACCATTAAACTCCCAAAATTATGTCTATATTTCACAAGTAAATCCATCTCATTCAACGTTAAAACACTTCTTTAGGGTGACCATTGTCAGAGAAGCACTCGGGAGATTGACGAGTGGGGAAGACAAAGAGGTCTCCGCAAGGGCCCGTATACGCCACCTCTCGCGACTTGAACCGCCTCGTAGGCGACACAAAGCTGGCACCTGCGATTTTAGGTCACCCGGACACGGCGCCCGCTTTAAACTCTTTTGTCCCCGTTCCAGCTCACCTGTACGGCGCATTACGTATATCTTTATTGAAATCTGCAAATGGGCACTTCGAAATCTTATAACATTTTGAGACATATGCGACAAATGCAAATTCAGATAGAAAATATATTAAACGATGAATAGGAAGAGAAAATTCAGTATCGATATTCATAAGTCTTATATACATTTTTTTTTTAATTTTTACTAAGTTGGAAGTACGTTTTATTCCAGTTTACAAATATAGTACATAATCATATTGTTTACGATCAGATAAAAGTTTATATATCATAGTTAAGTAACTACCCCAGTAAGTGTGAAAAGTATCCAAATAATCCGGTGAAATCTGTACAATATTTTCTAATTTAGCTAAAACCAACACAATTCGAGGATCTAGCGCCTAAAAAATATAACGCGTAAATCTTCTTCTTCTTCCTAGCCTTAGTCCTAAATTACTTGGAGTCGACTTCTAATTCAACAAAATATTACCTGAATATCAAATTTTACACAGCGATTGGCATTTGATTTCCAAAAAACAGCCCTGGCCAAAGGGATAAACTGAATTCGGAGGTTGGGTTAGTTGTTCGGATATTTGAAGCCATTGACATCCTATAAAGAATACCAAAGACGTACTTGACAACCAGGACCGACTTTTTACATGCAGGCCAATTGTTTACATGATCAGCCCGCATTGAACAAACAACAAAGAAATAACAACACAAAGTCGAAAGTCGTTTTCCCACAGCGGGATTCGAACCCATGAACTCCAACAAGATCCAAGGACAAGTAAATATGACGTGTAAATTATACGAAACGGTAAATGTAAAGCAATAAAAGTAGTAAGATACAACAGATACGATAAAACTATCGCTAGATACAACTAAGGCGGCAATAAATTTGAAAAGGGAAACCATATATCATCACAAAGAAACTACAACAAACGGAAACTTTACAAATTTCTCTCGAGACGTGAACAGACTGTGGGCGAACTGTATTAATTTGAGGGTCAGAGACTGCTCCGAGAATCACCTCGCGACAGAACATGCAGACAATGAGAAAACTTGGAAGATACCGCTCGCCCAACTTTCACTGCAGCAAGAAGCGCCCTAACCGTTGCTTGTGTACAACACAATGCACCAAGTTTCGCGATCCAATTACTAAGAAATGTTGGGAATACTTGGAATAAGCAAAAATAATGTGCTAAGCCATAATGGAAAATATTAAGGAAAAATTTGTACACAAAGTAAATAGAAACATATTGTCGATATTTACACAGGATTTTCAAATATGTAATTACTTCGCCATACACGCTTATTCTATACTGCAACTGTTTGCACATTAATAGACAATTTTTTTTCTGTATTAGTCAATTTTTCTGGTCTTACAAAATTTCAAATAGATATTTGGAGTCTAATTGACTAACTGATTGCGTTCCGTTAAACATTTACCATTATTTTTAGTTAAAACTGATCATACAGTACATACTTATTATTTTGTAAGGTGGTAGAACTTGACATCCTTTTACAGCTTTTATTGCACTTCTATGGCGGCGCTCGCCCGGTAATGTACCACCGCCCTTTATAAAGTCAGCATAAAATAAAGTATGCATGCCTTTTGAGGATGCCGGATGGCCATGTCCGCCCTTGTCTTTTCCCACTTCTTTCCCTCCAAATCTTTAATCCGACCCCATCTTATCCAATAAACCTATTTTATCCAATTTATCAGGTTGACAATGCACTCGCAACTCTCCGCATGCCGCGTGTACTATAGGCGACGCGATCGCTTACCATCAGGTGAACCGTCTAATCGTTTGTCTTCCTTTCCTTAAAAAAGTACGAAGTACAATATAACTATAGGGTGAAAAAGGAATAATATACCGAATAATCCAGGGTAACATTAAAACAGAACAAAATCTCCCAAATCCGCTACCATCCACAATAGCAGAGGCAAAGCAAAACTCCCATTGTTTTCGCCTGTATTTTTGTTAGGAACGCACAGAACAAACAGACCGTTACGTTTCATTCCTTGACCCCTGCGAACCTTGCCGCAGGAGCGATGTACTAACGGCGGTAGGCAAACACGACCACCGCTCGCTGACCGCCGATGACCCCTGAACCCTTCAATCTTTGTTTGGTTAATCCGATGTTTACAACGGACAAATACATTGTTTCACAACTAAACCCTATAAACCATGTTGGTATTACTTCTTTTGCTTATTAACAATGTATCTTTACGTTTTAATATCAAATAATATGTAATATATAAATTGAAGATATAAGAAATTGTATAAAAGCTTTTTCAACTGGGTATAATTTGTTTATAAAACAAATACACATCATGAGATATATGGAGATCCCACGTAAGGCAAAGTAATAATATATTTCATTTAGTAACTTATTTTTGTACACTTACAACACAAATTAAAAGATATTACGGTAACCTCTTAAATGAAGTAACAAAATAAATTGAAGCAATCCTAAAAACGTTTATTAACTCAATCTGTGCTTGTATAGTAATTACATATAATTTGCTTGTACAATAATTGCGAAATGGACAGAGTAATTTTCCAATATTTATTATGGAGATGCATTTATGAAGCCCGTGGAGTCTGTATTCTCTTATGTCAACTGAAGAAGTTCAAAGAGCCAAACGTGCATACTTGGGACGACCAAGTGGTCGACGATCAGTTGGTGGTCCCAGGTATCGCTGGGTAGACGAGGTGAGCGAACTGCATGATCGAGAAAAGTGGACCTTGTGGTGTGGACATTTATTGTCGGAGGCCATGGCTCACTTTAGGTCGCTGCGCCAATCTAGTAAGTAAATGCACTTATAAAATATTATACTAGCCCTATAATATGGGAACCACAATCTTAATCTATCATTTACAATTTATAGCACTTTTCGTAACCATTTTCTAAGTTTAATTTTGGGAAATATGTTTTGAAATATAAGCTTATTCTTAACATCATTCTCAAAGGCTATATTATCGACTAAACATGTGTTATTTCAAGACACAGATCTGAAATATTAAAAAAATATATACATAAAGTTAACTTTATGTAGATAACCTTAGTAAACGTCGAATAATAAAAAAAAATAATGTGCAAAAGTATTCTTTTTGCACATTAATTTAAATAATAATTTGTTATTTGCAATAATTTACGCCGAAATTTATTAATTAAACTTACTGGCTGATTTTTTATATTTATATCAAGGGATGGTTTATAACTACAAGCGAATACCCCATCGAACGATATTTTACGTCGAGTTTTACCCAAATACATTACGACGTCGGTTGGTAAAATATTACAGCAACATTATTCAGAAAAGAATAGCCTTTACATACACAAGGACCCCAAGGCGAATATCGAACTTGCGTCCCTTTGCAATTTATCTTAATATTAAAAAGGCAAATCCATAATACTTAATAAAATAAGGCAATCATGTAGAAATAATGGCTTTTAGAAAAAATATATTAGAAACTTTATTATTTAACAATTTATTTCAACCGCAGAGTATTTTTTACATTATTATCAAAAATTTATATTTTATAAAATGAAATGTAAATGCATTTAATGTTATAAAATATTTAGGTAAAAAATTATTAAATAAAATTACCATAATTCATAAAACAAATAAGCCTATATGTACCACTACCTGCTTCCAGCGGTTTCACCCGCGAACATTTTTTCTTCTTCTCATTGCTATTTATTTCCTATTAGGTATAGCTTGATGTTTTATAGCCTAGAGCCTTCCTCAATGAACCTGCTTTCCAACACAAAAAATGTTTGTTAATTCGGACCAGTTCTTGAGATAAGTACATCCAAATAAACAAACTCTCCGGCTTTAAAATATTAGAATAAATGATCGCACTTACCTATATGTATATGTTATTTGACAGAAGAATCAGTATACTATACAGAGAAGCAAAGCCAAGATAATGTCATTGCATTTTATTCCTTGCTTATCCATAGTAAATCGACAACATCGAGGAAAAACGACTCCGAGTTTATCACGAAGTACTATCCCAGAAGTTTCTGCATAAAACTTGGCACAAAGCGCTTTTTCATCCGAAACGCTCCCCTGCGCAGTCCACGTAAAACAATTTTCCCCTTAAAGAACCTCTCGGAGAGGGCTCTGAATTGCTTCATCACGTAGCTTAGGGAAGAAATGTATTCGCATCGTAGCCGTCAGCACTACAGCGGGTTATCACGCAATTTCATGTAAATTCGCCATCCGACGTGCCCTCTCTTGGGAAATGCCGCAGATGTTGCGACGATTGCCCCCATCTTACATAGTTAGTCCGCCTTTGGCGATAACCAGACCTGATTCTTGTGATGAAACTTTCCTCGACATTATCAAATTTTTTTAACCGACTTCAAAAACGGAGGAAGGTTTTCAATTCGAATGTTGTTTATATGTTTTTTTATGTACTCTCGAGCATATCTCCGCCATTTAAAGACCTATTTTAAAAAATATATTTCATCTTATAGAGTATTCTTCCGGAATAGTCGCATAAAATTTTGAGACAAATAGGTTCAGTAGTTTTTCTTTCAAATCAAAATAACAAAGTTGAACTTATATATTTTGGCGCATTTCATAAATTATTTTATATATGATAGAACATTCTTCGTAGATAGTCCTACTAAATTTCCAAAAAAAAAAATCGGTTCATCAATTTGTTTTTAAATAAAAATGACAAAATCTAGGAATTTTTGCCAATATCTCCGATGATGATCACTTACACAATGGTCCTACAATTTTGTTTTAAAAAAATCGAATTAATAGTTTGTTTTTTAAAATCAAAATAACGGAGATATGTTTCATGATACATTTTAAGGCGTTTGAAGTCGGTAAAAATAATTTATTATCTGTGAAAATAAACTATTTTTCAGACAAAATTTTATGAGATTATCTTTTTGCCACAAAGGCTTTACGGATTAACACTATTAAACACACAGAGCGCATTTATAATTGAAGACTGACTATACTTATATGTAGTATGTGACTTTATATTTCGGTACTACCTAAACACATCATCCGAGAAATGTATTTTTAAAAGTATGAAATTAAAATCCACCGAAGCCAACTTTAATAAATCAACTAATATTACTTTGTATGCATTTAAATATGCGGCGTCTATTAAAATCTGCAGTTATGCTCAGGATAAAGTTATTCCGCAAAGTAAGCACATGGTTGGATGACTTCCAAAACTGGAAAAGGAGAAAGAATGTGTAAACTAAAAATAGTTCAAACCGCGAAACTAATAACAGCAAGTAGACACATTATGCATGGCAGTATTCCAGATTGTGCGGGAGCGACTGCATTATGTCTCGCAATTACTTATAAAACTGAAATATCGTCCATCTATCTTTAAAGCAGAATATTTATTCAATGAAAGGACAAACCCCATTTTTATATGGCGTACCGTACCAAGTTGCATCAAGTCCAAACTTGGTTTTTTTTCGTGACTAGACTTAATATTAAGTTCGACAGTTCCTTTCGTAAAGAAAACCCGGTTTGTTAAACGTCATGAAGGTTAAGCAAAATTAATACTTTTATACTCTAAATTAAATTTATTTTCAAAAAATAATCCATGAAGGGTAATGTCGTAGTAAATTATGAAAATAATTACTACATAAAATTTATCTTGATGCATGAGACTTTTTGGCACCACTTTTGGGCATTGTCCTTTAAGATGTAAAATATTTTGAACGTATTTTAATTATTTCATTACAGGCTGTAGTAAAATATAATTCTAACGCAACATACTTTGTGAAGATACCCTCTGTTGCCTACTTTATTATTGAATTCTTCCCTCTTCTTCCTCCTAGCCTTTTCCCAAGTTACTTGGGATCGGCTTCTAATCCAAATATTACCTGAATTTCAGTTTTTACGCAGAGCGACTGGAATCCGACTTCCGCAACCCAAAGGGTTAAACTAAATTCGAAGGATGGATTAGTTGTCAGGATATTTAAGGCACTGACACCCTATAACGACTGCCAAAGATGTTCTTGGCAACTGGGACCGATTTTTTACATGCCCATCCGACGCATGGATCGTCTTTCTTTTCAGGCAATCGGGTGATCAGCCCGCATTGTCCTAACCCAACCAAGAAACAACAACACAAAGTCGTTGTCCCACCCGCCGCGTTCGAACCCACGACCTCCGGTTTGTAAAGCAAGCGACCATACTGCTAGGCTACGAAGGCGGAGTACTATTCTATACATAACAGATAAATATATACTTTCATATAAATATACATATATACACACATAAATACATAATTAATATAGAAATATTATGGTCGATAGTTACTAAATAATAAAATAACGATTTTGATGTCTTACGTTTCATTCAAGTGTAATTCGCGCTTAAAAGAAGCCTTATTTGGAGCTCTGCGATCTTCTGATAATAAATTCCAGGGTAGTGTTGCCTGAACAGTGAAAGTGTAAGTTAAGAAACTCGTGTTATGTTGAGGAATAGTAAGCATATTATACGTTAAATATTTTCTTGGTTTTGTTAACCGGTGACATTTATTGAAATCGATTACACGTCACTAATATAAAGAAAAAAAAACACCCTATATAAACAGTGACGAAGAAAAGTAACAATTTAAACCGTCCTTGTTATTTTACGTGACGTCGGCGAAAATGGCATTAATTTATTTTCTTGCGAATTCAATCTTACATGCAGGATATAAGGTACTTTATACCAAGAAATATGAAATGCGGGAACAATTATAATTTAAGGTTTCTTATGCAAAATGTACGCATAATTTGATATTTTGTTGCGGAAGTTCCTTTGGGCACTTATTGTCCCTTGGTCTTTTTCTTGATTTATAATAATTATTTAATTAGTGTTTACCTTTTTTAAAATAGACTTTAGTAATATATATGAAATAGAAAATAATTCTTATCTCATCACTATCAGATTCATCATCAATATAAGTAGGTTTTTGTTGTCTTAAAGCCCCTATATATTTAAATTAAAGTTTTGTAATTTTGACTTTAAAATTGTTCCAACTGAGTGTAAAGTGATTCTTAAATGTTATTATTAAAGTGATTACTGAAGTGTTACTCACATTAACAACAAAAATCTTACGTGAATATCGTATAAAATAGTGACAAACATACTATCTGTTAGCTCATTGTCCACATTGCATTATCTTGCATAATTCACCAGTTTACCCTTTGTCTAGTCTGTTAGACATTACTAAAATCTAGCACAAAATTGAAGAAAATAGCTCCAAAAGACTTAAAGGACAGCAATCACAGATTACAAACGCAGGATCTTCGAAAGATACAGTCGCGAAGTAGTCAATTTCTGACAATTTGTAACACATACGAGATTGTGCCAAACGGGTAGATAATCTCGATGGCCATTTCTACCATTTTCTTTACCTACTCTTTTCCCCTCAAAGTCCTTAATCTTGACCTAATCCTATCCAACAAACCTATTATCCAATTTCCAAGATTAACAGCGCACTCGCAACCCTCTGGATGCTGTTTGTATTTATGGGCGACGGGACGCTTATCATGAGGTGAACCATCTGCTATATCGTTTATCTTCCTTTCCGTAAAATAACAAATGAAATCTCGCCTTCACTTCGAGATGCAGACCTTTTGGACACAAATTGGTATCATATGTATTAAAAAACCTTGCGTTAGCAGCTTCAGGGTCACTTTTGAGCTAGAGCTGACGCCTCTTATAGCTAAATATTCAAAAGTGTCGATAATCTTCAACAAAGATTAAATAATTAAAATAGTAATTATTGGCAAATTAGTTTTAAGTCATGACGTAAAATTCACAATTTGAATATATATTCGGATAAACATTTGAACTTAAAACAAAGTAGTTTATAGCTTATAACCTATTCATTACTTAATTATTGTTTTGAGGTCAAATTTATGTTCAAATTTTGACGCTTTGCTAAGGATGCTGAAATAATATTTATGGTTGCGTTCTGTTTAAACAAATATATTTAAAACTGATAGCAACCATAAATATCGGTTGAAATAGTTTACTATAATTTTACTAAAATTCATTTACTCTGTTATTCCACTTTAGGTGTTTTTTTTTTTGCTTTTATTATATATTTACCTGCAACCTACACTTACAACCATCACCTTAAAATTAATTAGCTTCTGCTAAGTATTTATTTCTTCAGGTTAATGTAAATCATTGTTCGATTTTTATAGGTGTCGTGTACTGTCCTCCCAAACGTTGACTCTTTCACCAACTTGAAATTGGTTCTTGGATCTTTAGGTTTGGGGTATGCTCACCACTTCGTCATAGGCGATTTCAGTACCAATCTCTATGAACCTAATTCTCCTTTTGCCCGTAAATTAGTGGTTTTCACGCTTTACCTCTTCATACAACTCATCACGACATAGGCACTTGGCTTGAAGTAATCCTGTCATCTAATTCTTCTTTGGTCTATTCACATAGACAATATCCTGCTCCTGGTTTTTCTAATCACGACCTCATTTTTCTATCATTCATCCTAAAGTCCACTAAACCTAAACTCAAGGTTCTGCACGTGCATTCATTTTAAACACTAAACTTGGAAAAGCTATATAAGTATGCGAAGTTAAGTTCGAATGGGGTCCTTATTTAGTGCTGATTGTATAGAGAGGAAAGTATCTTGAAACAAATAATTAATAAATTATATGATATTCATGCCCCTCTTAAAAATTATTTAAAACGAGAATATCAGCGCCCCTGTGGATCACAAAAGATATAAGAATGGAATGAGACGTAGAGACCGAGCTCTCCTAAAATTTTAAAAAGCAATTAATGGTGGATTTACAAACTAACTAGAAATTGATGTCGCGGCAAGATGTGTGTTTTCAATTTGATCGTATTATATGACTTAATTCTGATGACATTCAAAAAATATCCTTGACATTTTTTTAACGCTGTAGAGTGCGATAAAATCATCGGATGCATGATTATTCCTATCCTCGATATCCTTCTTCCAGCCATTACTCATGAAAATTTTTCCTTCCATTCTTTATGGAATAATGCACTTGTTCGTCCTCTTCCTAAATGTTTCAATTCTTCCCTTCAATCTCACTATCGACCTTTCTCTATACTGCCTTTCATACCGAAGGTAATTAAGTCCTACGTCCTACAACTTAGTTAGTCTATTACAATGGATTTCAACTTGGTGATAGTACAACCAGTGTAAATT
>JAOCPS010097714.1:0-15652 GCA_025505425.1 Graphium colonna | reverse complement strand
CGGGATCACTTACCATCAGGTGAACCGTCTGCTCGTTTGTCTTCCTTTCCATAAAAAAAATAACCAAAATTGCTAAAATAGAAACCAGCTCTCGAGATAAAAGTTCGAAGTATTACAATTGATATATGACTAAATCAATTGAATTTGACTCTTGGATTCTCTCAAAATTCTCTATTCAAGAGTTATCTCAAAGATGTGTGATAAAATAATAATAATAATAATAATAATAATGTTAATCTATTTAATATTTTTATAGGTAGACGCATTAAAGAATAATAACATATTTCAATTAAAAATATTATTACATCTTTGTAGACAATAGATAAAGCGGCTGATAAGCATTCAAAAGTTTTAACTCTTTTATCTTTGAACTGAGATTATTTATTTAAAAAAAATCGGTATTTAGACAAGTTGTGATAAAGACGTAGAATTAAAACAAAATATTTTATTTAGATCACTGATAGTTTAGTAGCATATCATATGCTATAATCAAAATTTGGTTGATCAATAATATCTCATCTACCAATAGATGGCGTTGAACTACATACAATGCAAAGCATGATTTCTGGAATGAATTATTATGAAAATACCAACTTAGAACCTTCAGACTTTTTTTGGCCGGTAAGAATATTGACTTCTTCAAAATTCACATTATCCATTTATAAGTCTAAATGTGTACGTACACAGAATTTTGCCCAAAAAAACTGCATAATACAGATAGGGATTGGTCTGAAGCATCGTATTAAACAATTTTACACTTTGTGAAAGTAAAGAATAATGCCCATTTTTGTATGGCATATCGTACCAAGTTGCATTGAGTTAAAAGTTTTTTAAAGACTATTTATTATATTAACTCCTACAGAAGTTCTTGTTGTAAAGAAATGCCGGATTTCGGAGATATTTGGTAAAAGCGAAAAATCGATTCATAGAAAATAGTTTATATTGCACCCTACATCTCTATGATCGATTGTGTAAACGTACGTAAGGCAAAATTCATACTTTTATACTTTAAATTACATTCCATGCTCAAAAATCAGACCCATGAAGCATAATGTCGTAATAAATTACGGAAATTATTACTATACAATTTGGTTCTTGATGCATCAGATTTTTTGGTACCGTTTTTGGGAATTGTCCTTTGATAGTAAATTTTATTTTAAATATCAAAAGTTATTATGGTTCATGAAATATTTTATCTATTACGAACAGGTCATCTAAAGCCAAGTTACGGTAAACACTAAATTCAAATATGTTTTTCAATGCAGATCTGAATGAAATTATGACTTTATCTGACTGAAAATATGATGTTATCGGTAAAACACTGTTACCTAAATTAGCAATAATAAATATCACATATTTCGTGATCACGAGTACTGTAGTATTCGGTATATTATCGGTAGGTTAAATTAAAAATAACGGGAGCTTTATCCTTTATCCGCTTTATCCTTATTCATATGCATAAAAACGCTAAGTTCACAATCAGCGTCTCAAAAACGTCCGAATGAAGCAAAAGCAAAATGTGGATTGCGCATTAATTTTCTTTGGAAAACTTCAAGCATAACTTTTTCTCGTGTTGGGTATTGCTTTTTTAAAAAATATTGATTTTTTAATGTAAGATTATAATTTTTGTTCGGATCTTTTCTTAAAAGTTAATATTTAATTATTTTGAGTTCAATAGCAATGGTGGAATACAATATTCTTATAAAATAAATAAATATCACGTTTTACAATACCTGGAAATAAAAATAACTTAAGAAAAAAAATAGAAAAAAAAAAACAAATACACATTTTTTATGGAAAGGAAGACAAACGAGCAGACAGTTCACCTGATGAAGCGATCCCGTGGCCCATAGACACTTGCAACTTTCGAAGAGTTGCGAGTGCGTTGTCAACCCGGGATATTGGATAGAATAGGTTTATTCGATGGGATTGCGTCGGGATTAATGATTTGGAGGGTATGGGAATAGGAAAAGAAAAGGGTAGATATGGCCATCCGGTATCCCCAAAACTCATGCATACTTTATTTTATGCCGACTTTATATAGGGCGGTGGTACTTTCCCGGGCGAGCATGGCCGTTGAAGTGCAGCAAAAGGTGTGAAAAGATGTTATGCTCTAACATACACAAAAAAAAGAAAAAAAAAAGCCAAGGAAATACTTTAAATAATTATGTTTTTTATGTTTTTATTTCTAAATCGATGCGTAAATATCGTTTAATTTTTTTTAAACTTAAGTATGGTAATAAAAATCTATAATATCATCCAACATCCAAATGATTGGTATTAACCTGAAATCCGAAGTTACGGATATGGATATCGATCTTAACTTTCTTACTTTATTAAGCTTTTGGAAAATATTTACACTTAGTTAACCTCATTGTAAAGATAGTTGATTTAATCTTTGAGTTATGTATTATCGGAATGATAACTTCCTACGATAAATGTTTGCAGGATAGAGGTACCAGATTTATGATCCGAAGAAATACAATATAATGTGAACGGAAATTAATTGATTAGTACCAATTGTACCAATTTGGAAGCAGTAGATTTTTGTATTGAAAATTAATGAAATCCCATAAAAAACGCCATTAATTCGCGGATGCGGATACGGATCTTTTTTCCCGCGGATATCCGCGGATGGGTTAAGAATATCTGGAACGTAACTAGTTTAGGTATAACTCCGTAATGTATGAACCAATTTAAGTTCTTTTCTGAAATCGGTTCATTGGATGGGTTCTTAATAACCAAAATAGCGGAAATAATATGGCACGTCTTGCTAATCACTAAATTACTTCTGCACACCATAATACCTAGTTAATGTTAATATATGTACAAATGTTAGTTGATTTCAAAAATGTATAAGAAAATTTAAGAGTAACTATGAAATAATAGTATAAAGCAAGACATGTTTTTGTAAAATAAAGGTAAGTTAAAGTCCTTTGTGAATAACTTCTTGAGAAACTTCAAGTCAAGCCTTGGCCATTTTATAGCTTTAAAACTGACGGATCACGCGATGCTTACGGTCCAATGCTGACTTTAATTTAGTTATAGTGATAAGTGCACTGACACTGCACGTGACACTTTCATTGCAGACAAGAATTTCTTTCAATTTAAAACTAAAGCTGAACTTTGAATACGCTGGAATTTCGCTTCCCATCCGTCGCAAAAGCTAAGACGTACAACTATTTTTATTTGATTACGGTTAACTTTTCATATCACATCGTTTCATTTTAATAACAAAATACAATACTGTAACAGACTGTTCGGCGAAAATTTATAAATCAAATAACAATTTTAAGGTAAGCTAGGAGCAGTGAACCATAAAGTCAAGATGAATTATATATTTTTTTCTATTTAAATTATAAATAGTATGCTCTTATTTTCTACGTCTCCAAGTATTGTAATCGTGTGACACTTGGATCAATTTTTTTATAGTGAGGGAGGCAAATGAACAAGCGGCTCACATGATGGTTTTTTTCATTGAGTAGAAGGCAAACAAGCAAGTGGCTCACTAGATGGCGAGTGATCACCGCCGCCCATGGACTCCTGCAACACCAGAGGGGTTACAACAGGGTTGCCGGCCTTTAAGGTATATCGGTCCGGAAATATCGCTGGCGACATTTGGTTCCTCAGGGGTGTCGTGCGTGGCAGAAAATTGCGACGAAAACGCACTGTGGTGGACTGCCAACCATCAAGGTTGTATTGATGGTATTTGGTGGATTGTCGCGTTGTACGATTAGCGAATTGTGCAGCTGGTATTAATCTAAACAATTCCTCTGAACACTCTTCGTGGGAAATGCGGTATAGTATGCTTAGAGATGCTACATCTCTTCGCAGGGCCAAAGAATCAAGCCGATCGGTGAGAGCCGGATCGTCGACGATTCGAGTAGCTCGACATTGAATGCGGTCAAATGGAAGGAGCTGGTAAAGGGGTGCCCCAGCCCAGAGGTGAGAGCAGTATTCTTTTAGTTACTTCTCATCTTCTTATAACATAATAGTACAGTTTGTGTAAATACATTTTAACCATAAAATAGTGTTTTAAATAGCCCCTCACCCCTAGAGCCCAGTCACAATTAATAAAAGCCTCCAACACTATGTACAGAACTTTTAATAAAATTAAAGCATTACCATATTTTCCATAGAATGGATGCTTTGCAAATCGTGGATACCATGACACATTAGGGTTGTCATCTTCAAGAGCCATGGCAGATATTTGCATATTATTAAAATGTTCAAATTTATCCCATAGTTCATCAACAGGTCCCAAAAATAATGTATCTGTGTCCACATATATCATTGCATCTATATGTGGAATAAGTGTCTGAAACAATATGCAACACTGGTATGCAAGAGTCACCAAGAGGTTTTTAAGGTTTTTTTAATGTCCATCGATTATCCTGGTGAACTTATAGAAAGAGGAAGACCTCTTTGTATAAGTTCACCAGGATAATCGATAAACAGTATTTTAATATAATTCACAAAAAATAGATCTGGAATGAAGGCTATAAATATTGTTCCTTTTATTTTTGCCAATGAACACAAATCTTAGCTTTAATAATTCCCAATAAAACTATACTAACCGGTATGAACAACCTTTGAGCTGCACATTTACTAAACAAGTTCATCCAATCCTCTTTATGAGCTTCAGGGAAATTGATCTTTTGCAATTCAAAATCTAATTGACCCTTTACTAAGGACTTCCACTTACTCAATGTATCATTGAACCCATCTTGAAGATTGTCATCAGCGAAAATCACAAAGTAAACAGGTCTTTTCGTAAACAACAGTACAGACTTTATAACATTCAAGGATTCATTAAATCTAGAATCGCAAACAACGAAAGACATTACTATCCTCTTCCCATTATGGTTATTACTTTTAGACGAGTTTCTGGAAACCAAATATAAGGTTTATATAACAACGATATGAATATAAAATGACATTAAAAATTATTACAAAACAATCAAATAATGTGTATATTACGGAACACATTTGTACGATTAACAAAACAAACATTATATCAATAAAATTATTTGAATATCCACTTACAAAACCGGCAGTCTCGATTCAATAGTATCCTTATAATAATGAGATTTTTTTCTTGTTGCGCTTAAAGAATATAAATAAATTGCTAAAAAAGAAAAACATATTATTATTAATAGCTTACAAAGAGGAAACCGTCTCATAATTACTTGACATAGGTCTAAAATCTAAATTTTGTTGGTTTGGTATATTTTAAGTATTTAACTTGATAACTTTGACTTTTGATTGACGTAACAGCCGTAACAACAAAACAAACCAAGCTTTTTTTAAATTGTCGAATGTCTTTATTTGTCTGCCAAAATCATTCGTAATCTATGATTCTTAATTTCAAAAAACTTTTACAAGATCTTGTTTAAGAATAAAAAATGGAATGGCAATAACACTAAATAGCGCTTTTTTATTTCTAAGATCATTTTGTTCATAAGTTGGGTGGGCCTGATGGGATTCCCCCTATCGTGCTGAGGACGTGCGCTCTAGAGTTGGGACCCGTTTTGAACGCAAATTTTTGGCCACACTTATCGGGTGCTCTAAAGCAATTTTCCAAGATAACCACTACTCTTGACGTGGTGCTGTTATCTTGGAAAACGGCTTTAGAGCACCCAATCCAAAAAAAAATACATTAACCCGCAACTGCCCATAAAAGACAACATGATTCAATACAAAAAATATAATTTGACAACTAAAAAAGTAACAAGGAAAAGAGGATACTAAAACCGCACTGCGAGAATTTTTCTTTATATTTTTTTGAAATTTTTGTTAAATATGAAAATAAATAATCTGAAATCCTAATATTTATCATTAAACTAATATGGCAGCACTGTATGACGTAATTTTAAGTTGAAGAATGTCAAATAGGTGTTATTTGATCAGAATAGAATAGAAATACAGTATTCGATCGACAATATAATTCCTAAAACACCATAGATTTTATTACGTTTTTAACATATTATGCTGTAATTAAATGTGCATTAAAATCCTATTTTAGTAAAATTAATCTTCCACAACAATGGTAGTTGGAGCTTTTCCTATTGCTAAACTATCTGTTTTGTTAGTTAAACAGATCAGTAAACCTATTGCAAATGCCTGTAAAGAAAGAGCCAAAAATAGTCCCTTTTTCAGAACTTATGTCTGCATGCCGCCAGCTCAATGTTAGTTATCAACTGACAGCTAAATTATATACCGTTTTCTCATTTTATTTCACAGTGATCACCTAATTTGAAATGTGATTTACAGTTTACAATTGGTGTGAAGTAAAAGCGAAGATGTGGATTTTAAATTTAGGAAAACCTGTTAACATTCCTGTTCTCAGCCAAGAAATGGCTATAGAACTTGGTGCAAATCTTCTGGGCGAAACAGTTATTTTTGTTATTGGCGCTGGTCTACTCATTGTTGAATACAATAGGTACGGATACTCAATTTAGAATAAAACTATGTGATCAATTTTGATATTGTCTAACTTATCATTTTATTTTAAGACAAAGCAATAAAGAAGCTGCAAAAGAGGCAAAACGGGAAGAGGAGATGAAACATATAACAGGAACAATTACTGATCTTTTCTTTACTGTGCAACAACAACAAACTCAGTTAAGAGAGATGGAGAGGATAATTCACTCATTAGGTAAGTATAATTAAGGCAAGTAGTAGTAAATATGAAAAGAAATGAATTTAAAGTCCACAAGCAAGATAAATTGATATCATAAAGATTTAATAAAGGAATTGATATAATAAAGGAATCATTACTAATAATAATTGCAAATATTTTTAGGTGAACAGAAACCACCACCGACTCCACCAAGTGGAGATGGGCCTAGAAGCCAGTTGCCACCAACTGCAACAAGTACTCCAATACCACAGAATATAAATCACACTAGATATAATATTAGTCCTAATACTACTCCTACGCCATATCCTAATAAAGGTGTGATTCTTTCATCGCTTAACTATATTCAGATGGATGCATTTAGCTCTCTGTTCAATCATCCCAATGAAAAACCTACACAAACAGTTACTGAAACTCCTACAAATCATAAGAGAGAACCTGCTATTTTGTCACAAGCATTGTACAATATAGAAAATAATTTTAGGAGTTTATTTTAATACACACTGTTACAAAGATTGGCTGTATACATTTAAGTTATTGCTTATTTATTAGTAGTTGTTCATATTATGCAATTGTAGATATTGTCAAGGGATTAAATTTTTAACCTAAGTGATTTTATTTGTGATTGTTTCATTTATTCTAATAATAAAATTATATTATGTGAGAAAAAATATTTGATGTCTTTATGTATAACTTGCATTATTATTTTGTTTCTTTGTAAATCATCAAACTTACTGCTTGCAAAGTTTTAAAAATGATTTCTGTTGAATTAATCTACTATGTTCAGGGTACTAATAATTTAATTATTCCATATAAAACTTTAATTTTACTAATATACAATAAATATGGTTTGTATGAAGTAAGCTATTAAGTCATTATCTTTATGGACTTGTACTAAATCAATTTCATTAATATACATTTAAAAATTAAAAACACTAACCGCAATCCTTATGAAATTTTTGCCAATGAGTCCAATTTGGTCCTAATGTAATATTTATAATTGAGATTAAGGAGGCAGTACAACTTCTGTTAGGCATTAATAGAATAATAAACTTTAGAGATTCTAATTTAGAAATGGTATAACTAGACAGCTTTATAAGTGACAAAAGCTTACATAAATGTTGTGAATAGTGATCATATAAAAACTCAAAGAATAATAAAAAAGTTTTAATTTTCAAGCCATTCATCCATGTATTTACACTCCTGAGGTGTTATAAGACCAGTAGAACAACACTTAAATATTAGAGGACATACACCACATGGTACTTGAACTAATCCAGGTGGAGGTATTAAAGATTCAATAGCTCTATACACTTTGCTGCCATCAGCATAGACATTACTCTCTGCCTTCCCATCATACACTAGAGTGTTCAATATAGTGACAACATCTTCAACCTCTAGCTTTACCTACAAAATGAGAAAGTATTTTATTTCAATTCACCATATTTCAAGCTTTAATTTAAAAGTTTCCTTAGATAAAAAAAGCTTACCTTACTTATACCTAAATCTGTTATATACTTTTGAACTTCTACAGCAGATGCAAATGACTGTGTTCTTCCAAAGATTGGCCCCTTAGGATTGTTTTTAATTTTATCAGCTCTTTGCTGTAAGAATCTAAGACATTGTCGGTTTAGAATATCAACAAATTCAGATTCAAAATCCTGATCCTGATACCATGCTCCACCAGATATGGATCTATCTGGTTCT
Source organism: Graphium colonna (assembly GCA_025505425.1). Lineage (NCBI taxonomy): Eukaryota > Metazoa > Arthropoda > Insecta > Lepidoptera > Papilionidae > Graphium > Graphium colonna. Next base: position 7,305 of record JAOCPS010097714.1, on the reverse strand, counting down.
AAATTATAAAGCATATAAACCTTTTTCTTTGATGCCTAAAACAGACTTACTAATTAAATAGACAATTTTAAAAAACTCTTGAAGGTGATCACAAATTTAGTAACTATCAAGAAAATAACATTGGGTATGAAAGTATAATAACTTAATTACTATTTACTTTACAAAACCATATTTACAATCACTTTGAACTTACATTGACACATTTGACTGCTTTTATAATTTTCTTACTTTCAAGACTCTTTAACACCTTTGTCAACTGTGTATTGGCAAGATTGGAGTGTATTCTTATGTCTCTGATCCATATTCCTTTATTACCTGCTTCTTCAATTAAATTGAAAACCACTTTTTCTTCATTATCAGCTCCTTTCACAGCTTGCTTAGAAGACTGAGCTTTCAACCTTGGACAAAAACATACTAATTTGTACTTTAATGAAAGAGCCTTTTAAAAGTGGTTTACAAAATTAACAAATATTTTTAATATGGAGATTTAAATACATCTAGTTTATTTGAAGTAACGTGAATTACCTGTATATTAACGAACCTCCCTGGTTATACAAATCAAAAACTCCTTGTTGCAGTAATTTATTAATTGCGGCTACTAATTCAGCAGATGAAAGTTCGGGGACCGCAGCTATTATATCTTTATCTGATATTCCCTTTGGATTTTTCCTAGCTGCATTTAATATTTTTTCCGAAATGACATCTTCATTTTTACTGGCGCTCATTTTTCATTCAGTTTGTAATTATTATTTAAACAACAATAACATGCCTTTGCCTTCCGAATTTTGAAGTTTACTTGAAATTACATCAATTTGACAACTGTCACTAAAAAAATTGCGTTCAGAAACAATACTAACACCAATTCGTGGAAATCTCAACAAGTCCTTTATTCTCACAACTAAAAAGAGATCAATAAGCTATATTTCTAACGTAGACAATACAAGGCCCCTAAAAATATTTTGTTATTATTATTTGGCGCTTTAAAGATTTTGACATTAATGGCAGACTGATTCAGACCATAATCAACGCGGATTCCGTGTGTGTTGTGTGGCTGACCTTAAACTGGCCGCACGGTTCTTTTCATAATAAAAATTCATTAAATCATAAATCTTCATGGATGTCTCGTCATATATACGGATTTGTCTGTATATGTACGGATTTTGCTTACGGATTTATGCTATAGGTTTATTTAACTTCGCACCGAAACATAATTAAACTAGCGCAGTAAAATGTGAGCGCGGTAAGTTTTTTTCTATATTTAAATTTTTCCTATATTTAAACTTTACCATCATTTTTAATGTTATTTTATTTCAAAATATGCAAGCTCTTGAGATGGAAAGTTTCAATTTACGGAACAACACAGATCTGAATTCCATGTCCAACGTCCATGTTGAGACCTCAGTCATGAAAACATTCTTTCTCCGATTTTGACCATATTAATCTCAGCGTTGATGAGTTTATTTCACCCTAATGCAGCGTTAAAGAAATGTACAATAACCGGATTGTAACACACCAAACAACTCCTTGGGAAATTACTCTGTTTTGATTTAAACATCAATAAATATGTTGACGATGATGTATAAAGGTAACTAATAAATAAGATTTGTTAATTTTTGAACGGATATTATATGGAATTTTACACAAAATTGTTATACGATTTTGTATGGAGTTTTTGGACGCAAATACGGATATCATGCCTTTTCCATATGACAACACTGAAATGAATAAACATTGACATATTATTGTTCTGATTCTGTCTGTTCAAATTGGTTCAAATATATATTATTGTATTCGGTAATAATATTTAGTTAGAGTGGTTTAAAACCAAATTATTTGTTTCATAGCAAAATGCCACATACCGAAATGAAACCTATGTCTCTTAAACTTTACAATGCCATCGTTGACGATTTCAGTAGAATTACTACATATAGCCGAAAGTCTGAAAATGAACTACGAAAGAAATACAAAGAGTAAGTTGTATGTGTTCACCTAAGAATCTTTGACGCATTAGTGCATTACAAAGGGGGAATACACAAGAATTGTTGTGATTGATACTTCTTTCTAAATACAAAGGAATTGTACTTATCTGTTTCTGACGATTCGTGACCTCAAACGACGCTTCGTCGCATACGAATCCGTTCAGATCTTGGGTGGATTTGTCACTCAATAATGACGACGATTTTACTTACATATAATGTTAAGAACCGTGGTCTCTACAACAGATGAAAAGCAATGTTTATATTATTTTTCCCAGAAACTTATCATTTAAAAAAAATCGCTTTATACGTATTTCGTCAATTACACACATTCTCTATTATTTAAAAGTAAAAATCGTCTTAGTTATTGCATGATAAAATTACTAACTACTTATTTTAAAGAGAACTGAAATTGATATGACCGTATGAAATCGATATGATCAATATGATATGTAAATAAACATTTAGCAGGTGCCAATGGTTTTCAAATCCAAAAAGTACACTGTAATTCACAATCAAATATTAGTTTTACTTGGTGTGAGGTCCTTCATTTATGTAGTGGATAAACTGTCAAGACACCCAATCTCTATGGTTTAAGTCTGCCCTAAACTACATAGAAAATAACAAGGGAAGTTTAATGAAATGAGCCAACTAGCTTAGCAATGGGGCAACAAGTGAGCCTTCTGAGAGAGCACATATAGGAATTTCAATAAAGTCTGCGATTAACATAATTACCAAAGAAACTCTTCAGGTTTTGTAATATACTATAATTCTATTCTGGACTAATATGGCTTGGTAATCTTTATAAAGAAAACTTACTTCTTAATTGCAATGATTGATTATCAATAGATGAATGACTTTCTTGCATTATGCTTCTTAAATAAAGAGAAACTATATCAATGTATAATTTTTCTTATGGAATGATAACAAACAAGGAGACGGTTCACCTGATTTTAAGTGATCCTGTTGCCTATGGATACAGACAACATCCAGAGAGTGGCATATGCATTGTCAACCTAGCAAATTGGATAAAATGGGTTTATTGATAGGTCAGGTCAGAAACATATTAAGGATTTGGAGGGGTATTAATAACATATTAAGGAATGAATGCAAGAACAGCAACCTAGAAAGTCATGCATTATTTATTTTATACCACCTTTGTGTATGGTAATGGCACTTCCCCCTGATGAGTAAGGCCATGGTAGTGCAGCAATAGCTGTGAAAAGATTTTATGTTTTACCATATAAGACTAGACTATATTTGGCTAAAATCATACTTTTTAATTTTTTGTTATGCAATCTTTTCAGACTTCCATCTTCTACTCTTGGCAGTATAATGTCATTATTAGTTCAAAGATCAATGAAACAAAGTTATAGGAAGTCTCCTGTGATATCTAGTAAATATTATGAGCTATATGAAGATTTAATGCGTGAAAAAAATAAGGAAGATGTAATTTTAAAGTGAGTTATTTATTTTATTTATATTATTATTTATTAAACATAAAAGTGGCTCAAATTATAACTATTGTGCATTATAACATACACCTGTTTTCTAATGTCCAAAATCCTTGGTGATAGTTTACTTATATTTTATTTTGATTGTATTTAAAATGTGAAGTTAAATTTTATAGTAATCTTGTAATATTAACATTCACTTGCTTATGCCAATAAATGTAGCTATTATTCATATTTTCATTACAGATTATCAGATAACCAAGGAATATGTCCGGCTTTGTTAGTAAGATCCTTGTTGCTGAATGTGTACACACAATTACAAGCTAAGAAATACATCAAAGACTCTACTATGATAGAGAATAAGGACTTAGCATATCAGGCCTTTTTGGTAAGCATTGGTAACACTGAAATTAAAATGGTATTACTGCAAATAAAATTTTAAGTTTAATTTACTCCTAAGTACACTTTAAACCACTGGGACTATCTTCATCGCGCCATGCCCCCAGCGCAGCTAGACTTTTTGGTATCGGAAAAATAGTGGTTGGACATATTTTAACAATACAGTTTCATATTCATTAAAATTTATTTTGTAAACCTTCTATCTTAGTTGATAACGTTATAATATTAGTTACACCTATTCATTCATTATACAGGATTGGTCAAAAATTCGTTAACAATTAAATCTATAAACCCGCCCAAACGAAAGCAGTATGGGGCGCAGGGAGGGTTCCTACCGCAAGCTTGTTTCTCGGAAATTTAGTCGCAATGGATCGCTTTACGGGGCCGCAACTCGTTTCTTTTGTAAAACAGTTTTATTTAAACAACAATTCGCTCATTATTGTGAGACGTTTATTTCGCGTTGAATACAATTTACACGACTTAATTCAGTGTCCAAGTGCTTCTTGAATAAAGATATGGGTTAAGAAGCTTGAGGAAACGGGATCTACACTGAATGTGAAGCAAACCGGCGGTCCGCGGTCTTCTCGGAATGAAGAGAATGTGCAGTTTCCGCTTCTGTTCGACGTGATCCTGATTTATCGACGCGCAAACGTTCGGCTGAATTAGGAATACCCGCACATCATTACGCCGTATTTTGAAATTAGATTTAAAATTATATCCATATAAAATACAGATAGTGCAGGAACTAAAACCGAATGATTTAAATTTGCGCATGTTCTATGCCGAAGCAATGTTGAATCGATTAAGTAATTTTAACAACGTCTTGTTTTCTGACGAAGCACGTTTTCGCCTCAACGGACACGTGAACAAACAGAATTGTAGGTATTGGAGCAGTGAAAATCCCAAAGGTAAACACGAGAGGCCACTTCATTCACCAAAGGTATGGGCTGCAATTTCTTTTTGAAGATTCTCACGGCCATTCGATTACTGTTAATTCTGCTGTGTATGTGAAAATGTTACGAGAGTTTTTGGCACCAAAGCTACTGGAATTTGCTGGCTTCAATCGAAACACACGGTTCCAATAAGATGGAGCCACTTGTCACACATCCACTCCTTGCCGGTGGTCAAAGATGAAGAATGTTTCCGGAAAAATTGATTTCCAGACAAGGCGACATCCCATGGTCACCCAGGAGTCCAGATCAATCCCCGGCAGACTTCTTTTTATGGCGGTTATTTAAAGAGTCGTCTCTATATTAATAAACCTCTCTCGCAGTAATTCTGCATAGTCTTTGACTTCATTTAGTGACTCCTAAGTAACTTCCATTCGCCGCTGTTTTTATTCAAAATTCAACAAATTTGGAACAAATTTTGCTGTCACGCGTTTCATACCAAAAACATTACAAAACATTTCATGACGTGAGCCAATCGATATGCTCACGTCATCAGCGACTTCTCTGATTATGATTCGGCGATCATTCATAACCATTGCTTTCACTGTTTTATCGGTTTTTGATGTGCTGGGGCGTTCATCATCTCCAACGTCTTCACGACCATCTGGCAAACGCTTATACTACTCGTAAACTCTTGTTTTAGTCATAACAGACTCACCATAGCCATTTTTTAACATTTTGTTACGCTTTCTTTCATTTTTTATATATTTTATATGTAAATTTTGAAACATATCGCCGAGATCCTAAAAACACGCCTAATCTTAGCGGTAAGTTGCCAAGTAAGCAATGAATACAGTTGAAAAATTATTCATACTTCAGACCATGGGACCTTGGCATGTATACCAACATAGTAAAAAATAATGAAAATAAGATTTCAAACGCGCGAAATTTTTAAATACTCGTTATTTTTTTAAACGCACCTCGTATGTTTTTAACTATTTATCATAATTAGTCAAATGATACAGAATTTGAAGCGACTTTGGTAACGGAATATGTAATGTCATTTAAGTAAATTTTCCACATGGGCATAGTCCACCACGCGGCCCAAATGCGTATTGGGCGATTTCACATATCTTAGAAATATTTTTTCTTAGATATGCAGATTTCCTCACGATGTTTTCCTTACCGCAGAGCGCGATAGCACTTCAAATTACAATTAGAAAATTAACAGTTTCATTGATGCCGGCACGAGGGATCGAACTCAGGTTCGCCTCGAGTTAACAGAATTGTCGGCGAGCGGCCGGACACTGAGCCAGCACGGGTTGTATCAGTGGTACCGTTTAACGGCGCACTGTTGGCAGGCGCGGCCGCCCTGGCCCTGCGGTCGCGGTGCGTGCAGCGCGGCGGCGTGCGCCCCGGCGACGTGAACGCGGCGGTGCTCAGGGGCGGCGGCGCGCTCTCCTCGCTGCAGCACGCCGAGGAGCTGCTCAAGGCGGAGATGCTCACCATGCTGCATTACGACGCACTGCACGACCCGCCCGGCGGTGAGTCTATATTCATATGACTCAACTTAGGCGAACACGATCTGCCCAAAGCAACGTGAAGTGTGTATCATACCATCACCTATCCGAGGGTAAGCATGTGTGTGCGTTAAGTATAGCGTGAAATATACTGTATTGTAGTGCACTACATGACCGAAGGGTAAGAGATATATGTGTGTTTATTTATGCAAACTTAATCACACAACAGGTGGTAGAGCAAAACGTCTTTTCACAGCTTTTGCTGCACTTCTACAGCCGCGCTCACCCGGGGAAATACCACCGCTCTATAAAAAGTCGGCATGAAATAAAGTATTCATGACTTTTAGGGATGCCGGATGGCTATGTCTACCTTTCTTTTTTCCTTCTCCTTTTCCCTCCAAACCCTTAATCCGGACCCATCCATTCCAATAAACCTACTCTATCCAATTTCCCAGGTTGATCGCTTACCATCAGGTTAACGGTCTGCTCGTTTTGTTCAATTTTCCAGGTTGACAACGCATTCGTAGCTCTGGATGTTGCATGTGTCTTTGGGCGACGGAATCGCTTAACACCAGGTGAACCATCCGCTCGTTTATCTCCCTTTCCATAAAAAAAATAACACGCCTCTCACCTCTCACCATACTTTATTACGACGCGATGCACGAGCTGCCCAGTGGTAAGTACAAATAACATGTAAAAAAGTTTCAATTCATATAGGTGCGTAGCTCTGTGTGAGTAAAACTTATGTAGACGCAGTAACTTAGGCGACGCCTGACGCCTCACTGCTAAACAAATTAAAGTCTCATATTTACAGGCATATGCACACATAGAACAAATGCATCTACTATGAACAAATGTACTAACCAGCGCGAGTTTAATGAAACATCTGTAACTCCTGTCTTGGAACGTAATGTGGTGTTTCGAACGCGGCCCAGCCTTTTTATCCCTAGCATACTACGTTCCATTTCTCTTTGGCAAACCTTAAGGCGGGTCTTTTGAACATTGGTAAAGGACCATGTTTGTACACCGTGGTAAAGATGGGTAGGATACACATGTCAACGAGTTT
>JAOCPS010097287.1:0-15660 GCA_025505425.1 Graphium colonna | reverse complement strand
GTTTCATGAAAACATGGAATGCAATTTACTGAGATGTGTACCGGTCAACTTGTGATAAGCGACTGATAAGGAAAACCGGGTGTGGGCGGGTTTTATAGCGGGAGCAGGTAGCGCAACTCGTGGATACCTTATGGAGCAAATTTTCCCTGACGCCTAATTAAAATGCGTCATTAAATCACCGCTTAAGTTTTTTTAGGGTATTGATTTTAAATGAGAGCGTAATTTTTCAGCTTTCGAACGACATTTCATTTTTTTAATTGACATTTGTCGTTTTGGTAAAATCAATGCAAATGTGCGCTGTCAAGGGTTGAGTCAATTTGGTTGCTCCCGAGTGTATATTAAAAGATGTATAGTTTACAAAAGTTTTTTTTCTATTTTAACCCTCAAAAGCTTAAAACTTATTTTACCTTTCATTTCCTTTTTTGGTCACCAACTTACATATGAATACAATCCAGTAGTTACGAAGGATATTGGCTATGGCAGATGAAGATGAAATAAATAGATAATAATAAAAAACAGAATCACTCACATGCACGTGAGTTATCCTATAAGAGTTCTAGTTTCTTCTTTGAAGACACGCAATATAAAATAACGAAAAATCAATACATTTTTGTACAAACAAATCGAATACATTTGCAGCTAGGCATTAATGCTAACGGTACACATAACATATGTGTACCGTTAGCATACTTTAACAAGAACTGGAGTTAGTCTCTTTTTTTTCCTTTTTTCGTTCTGCTCTTGGCTATATGAATTTATTTGCATCTGTTTGCTTTTTCAATTAATTAAACATATTTTCATGGAAAATAATGCAGGAAAAGTAAAAAGGAATAGTTGACAGCATGTTATCAGTCTGTAAGCAATAGCTCATGTAGAGATGAGAAAGGATGTTTGTTATTTATAAATTGCAGTACCGCTTTTCATTAAATAATACGTACCAAAGTAAAGTTTCATTTTATTTAATACCATTGTATAATATCTTAAACTACATTAAAAATTACTGAAAGAAGTAGCTGCCATTATTTGAGAATAATTTCAATTAAGTAACGTTTGTTGGGGCCAAACTTTGATGCGTTATGTTTTAACCCGTGATTTATAAAAATTTAGTTTCATAAAAAAAATATGCCTGCAATAATCTGCCATCTTGTCCTAGTAGTACATTTCATTATAAAGAAAATTAATTCATTTTCATTTATTATCTTTTCGGAATTTATGTTTTATTCGTTGCACTTATGTTACTGCTGTAATTATGTGACGGTAACAGAAGTATGGGTTTAACTATTTTACGACGGATACAAAGGTTAATATCCGTGTAGTCGTTTCTGGTTGCTCGTAACAATTCTTAACGTTCAATTATATCTGCCGTTACGTGAAAGTTAAGTAACGTTTACGTAACTTTCTTCAGATCATGTCAATTTTACTGTCTGTAATTTTCACCGTAAAACTTACGTAAAAGCTTTAATGACAAAGCACGCAATGATTGCATGCAGCCTTTAAAAAGTTATGAGAGTTTGGATTAACTTTCAGTATGTGAAAATACAAATTACACACCTACTTTTTGATCCCCCATGAATAAGATGTTACTGTTCTAATAAAAAGGTATGTACGTGCGAATCTTGTTTTAGTAAATTTACCAAAGCCCTACGTTATGTTAACCCATATCATTTAATTATATTTCATTAATATTTTTTTTGCAAAGATATATTTTTGATTGTTCTTAAATGCAAATAATAAAGTAACTATAACTAATGAAATAACTATAAGCCAGAGCTTAGTACATCAGCTTCACAAGTACTTTTCGGCATTAGATGTAAAATTAATAGCAATAAGAATAATATCCAAAGAGAAGCAAGATGAAAAAAAGTGAAGTTAACATCTCACATAAAAACGGCATATTATGTTTAAACTCGTATAGTTCTACAGTTCGCAATAAGTTTTAACAATAATTCCGTCAGTTTTAGTATCCAGATGGCACTTTGAAGACAAAATTAGATGCTAACTACACTTTACATACTGAGCATGTTATTGAAAGTCACTATTTGGTTGGTACTAGAGGTAAAATTAAAAAAGTTCTATAACTTTAAATCTTTTTGCGCGTAGTTTTACTGGGCCAAATAACCAATATCGCTTATAATGACAATAACAAAATTGTAAAAAAGAAGCAATATGTACAGTGTGATGCTTGCATCTCATGTTTTAAGACAATAACTTCCTACAGCATTTGCTTTAAAAACTTTATTTCATAAATTAGTAGCTTACAATACTGTGCATTTAGGTGAAAGGTTGCTACCGGGAACCTGTGTACATTTTTGTTGGCAAATACATTTTACATCACATAGACAGATAGAGTGACGAACTGCGCAAGTCAGCTCCAAACGGATGCATTAATCTGCAAAACGCGATAACTGGCATAGCTACTGTGAAATGCTTTACCTGCCTGTGATGTGATGTGACACAATCTTTTTCGTAGAGTTTATATAGTAACTTTAAACTTAAACACTTTGTTGTTTTTAAAACCATTTTTAGTTTTAATATTTTTTTATTAAAATTTCGTATCGTATCTATATAATAAAAAATATGATTGAATGCATTAATAAACCACTCATAAAATGATAATTGTAAACTGGAAAAGGAATTAAATCGATTATTAAAAGGGCTGGATACACAAGTTCAATTTTAACAACACGAGCAATTAGTATCTGATTTGAGTTATAGTAATGTTTCATATAAAAACTTACATCTGTTACAACCTATGGCAACACCATGTGGGATATAATATATAAAACTATTTTATTATTAATTATTATTTCTATATAACCTTTATTAGTCAAAGGTACAATAACATTTTCATACATATAGCTACGTGGGCAATATGGAAAGAGGTATTGTGGTGTACAAGCTAAACACCTCTGGTGAATTTTCCCCTCCTTTTCTCCTTATTCGTCTCGTTAGTTGCGTTTTATATTAGCAGTTTATTCTTCCTTTATGTTTACACTTTTTTATTTATAGTCCGTCAGTAATATTCCTCCACAATCCCAGAATATTGTGGCTATGGCCGTTCCAGCCTTAATGTGATATTGCATTGACTCTTCCCTGCTATCTGGGTTATAAGGTTCCCAGGCATCCCCCAGTTTTTATCTCTAATATCCTCTGTAGTATCTCTTCAGAGTGTTTACCGCAAAGGTCAATAAAGTCGGAACAACAGGAAACACGCGTATTATTCTGAATTCAGGTAAATAATCTCGACACCCGTCTTGCACTAACTTTTAACATATTAAGATGGCCATGGATTATAACAAATATGATATCAGTAGAAACAATAGTTTTTTGAGCAAAAGATTTTACTTTCACTCAACTTACGTCCAATATTGTTTTCTCCACTTTTTTGTTTTCTTGTGTAGTCGCTTCGACAGGCTGACCAGATCGTCTTCGATTCTAACTGTTACGCTTAAATTCACATAACCACTTTTCAATTGGACAATGAAGGATAGATAGACTCATGATAAATTTTAAAAAGTGTCCAAACAGAAATAGAAAATCCATTTTCTTTTTGGATACTTTTTAAATTTTATCCCTGTTTATGTCGTCAGGAATTTTATTTATTAACCAATATAATTAATAACAATTTAATCAGTCATCTTTACAAAATCTCTCATAGTGGTTACGTTTGTTCGGCAATTGCAAGGAAATAAAAGGACATATTTATTTGACTCCATTTTTTTAATATTTATAAATGACACTTATCAGCCAGTTTTCAAAATTAGTATAAAAGGTTGTAAAATATTTATACCGACAAATTATTAAACGCCCTATGTGGAATGAATTTCTTTTCTCACTTCTCTGGTTATAATCGTTTTCAAATGTTCACGATAGATAGATAGAAGCTTATTTGTTCAACATAAAGTTTTAAAGAGCTCCCTATAAGTATACACAAAATTAACTGTTTTAGAGTTTTTAATTATTTTAAAAAAGATTGTAGTGTTTTGATAAGACTTTCGAAAATATCATTCAAGATTCTGGTCTGAAATCGATTCACGGATTTTATAATTTTGAATAACATTAGCTAGTGTAATGAGAAACGTCAGAATGAAATTGGTGTACTTATCGTTTACTTGTTATTTTTAATGAAAGAATCTAGGATTTGCTTACACTTAAATATTCAGACAGACCCGATTGCTTCCCAGAAATTTGTTTATTTTTACGAAAGGGGCTTATAAGCTTTTAAGGAGACAATTTTATTCTTAGTTCTGATTATACGAGAATAGTCATGAGGCTAAATAAAACCTACCTAATTTGGATCCAGGTTTCATCTATCCCTAAAACCGCATTAAATCTGGCTTAGCAATTTCAGAGACGTCCATTTGTTGTCTACTTTGTCTGTCTTTTTATTTATAGATATAATTGCCGAGCTCATTTTTATTTAACTATTACGAATATGAAGTTATTGTTATTTTTTATTTTGATATAATATAAAACAGTTATCGTGAAGGTCGCTTGTCTCCAATTTCGATTAGAGAAAAGCGGCTCAGAACAGGAAAAAATGGCGAAATCTAGTGTCAGAGGCTAAGATCCACTTCGAGTCACTGAGCCAGTGAGTAAGACATTATTAAGTTACAAGAGGATACACATGTAAATGTGAAATAAGTGATATGTTTGAACATATCAGTTTATATATTATGGCGATATCATGACATTAAGGTGTGGGCAAACTACGCTAGGATCACATCCTAGCGTAGTTTAGACCACACTTTAATATCAAAAAGTTGGCTGACTATAGAGGACAATGCCCACTTTTATATGGCATACCTTACCAAGTTGGATAAAGTTTAAACATTCTTTTGGAGATTAGATTTATTTTATTAAGTCTAGTCTTCTACGGAATCTCTTTTGTAATAAAAAAAAGTAAGTTGCACCTTGCAACTTTGAAATTAAGTTTAAGAACTTAATGTTAAAGATTCAGGGAGTGCCACCCTGCTATAGATTATTTCGCCGAATTACAAATGACTCTCGAAAATGTCTGCTCTGGGTTCACACACTCCGCGATCATGCGATGTTTAAAGAAAATCTTCTTTGCGATGCATCTGATTCAGATCTCTCTTCCTTAATCAAGGTTTTTACTGCTGACAAAAAGATAGCTGTTTTGAACCACGTGATCATCATTTTAAATGATATTCATGCTCCGTTTTAAAAATTAAATTAAAACGTCCACCAGCCCCTTAGCTGATGGATGTAGTAGAAGCAGAATCAAATATAACAGAGCTGGACTGTATATAAGAACTGCAATCAGTCCATTTGGAATAAGTATCGTCACAAAGAAACAATCTCAAACTGGCGTTCCGTAAAACAGGACACTTTCTCTTCTAATCTTCCCAATATTTATTAATTCCATTACATCCTTTATCAAATGTCCGTACTAAATTAAATTCTAACCTTAACGCCAATCTTGACTGGTCCTTGGGTTTTGGAGTTAGTGTTGATCCATTGAAGTGTCAAGAAGTATTAGTTGGAAGCTCCAAATTGTTACCAAATATAGATTTTGCAAAATTGCTATCTCTCCACTACAATAACAAAGTACAGAACAGTAAAAATGTACGATTTCACTGTCACTTATATCTTTTAAAATGTTTGCATAGTAATTTCTTAAAAGAGAACTTGCTTGTTATTTGTCTAATGTCATCGGGCACAGAATTCCAGAGTAGCATTGCTTTGATTTTGAAGGGGTTTTTTATGAACTCGGTGACATGTGGTGGAATTAGAAGCTAATTATTGTAAGAAGAACGAAGTACCCTATCATGATATGTAGAGAGATACAAAAATTAATCTCTTAAATAAGAAAGCATAGATGGCTTAATTAGGATAGAAATAAAACTAGAAGAATTCTGGTATTGCGCCTTTGTTTGATAGACAGCTATTAAAGTTGAGATCTAAATAGAGATACATGGTCATATTTCCACAGACCGAAAACAAAACGGATACAGTTGCTGAGAGGGCGTTCCAGCTTGTTAAGAAGTTCTTGGGACAGGTATGGGTAACACTCATCTATAAAGCAAATTATAAGTAATACAACATTCTGGAGTAGGTGCACAAATAGTGTAGACGTTTTTCGAAACAGATTTCCAAATTTTTATGAAATTAACAGTATATTTCGGCTTTTTAAAATCTACATTTGATAAGTTAACAGCAACAGTTTTCATATGTGATTTTCGCATTAAATACATATTCACCACGGGCTAGCACTTGCACAGCACAACACTGGAGTTATCTTCAGTTTATCATACTAAAATGTCTCCTTCTACCCAATCAACTACTGCAGAATATCTTTTTCTCGAGATAACTGTAAAAGCTGCTTAGATGGTTGTTGCCGTTGTATATTGTGCTCCAAACGTTGACTATTTCCCCGATCTCGAATTGGTCCTGGAATCTTTTGGTTCGGAGTATGCTCATCACGCTATTATGGGTGATTTTAATACCAATCTCCTTGCATCTGAATCTTACCGTACCCGTAAACTCCTACGAATAGTTGAGTCAAGCTGTTTTCACGTTTTACCTATTCAAGCGACACATGGCGATGCATCAGGTGAGGACACTTGGCTCGACTTAATCCTGTCCTCCAATTCTTCGATGGTATCCTCTCATGGTCAACATCCAGCTCCTGATTTCTCTCATCACAACCTAATTTTCCTATCTCATATCCTTAAACCTTCTAAACTCAAACCTAAGGTTCTGCACGTGCGTTCGCTTAATAAAATGAATGTAGACCTACTTTGCAATGATACCTACTCTGAAATAGACTGGCAGCCTTTGTTAGATGCAGATAACATAGATAAAAAGGTCAGTATCTTTAATAAACTGATTACAAAGCTGTAGGATGTCCATGCCCCAATGAATTTTTGGCGACCTCCAGCGCCTTGATTTAATAATGGTATTCAGATTGCCATGCAACGAAGAGACAACGATTTACGGAAATTTAAAAAAACCTTTCTAAAGAAAATTAGTCTATTAATAAAGCAGCTAGATAGCTAGCTAAATCGGTGTAATCAGATGGTACGCAACGCTAAGCTCCGTTTATTCTTAATAATATTTTTTTATCATCTCCTGCTGACATCTGGAAATTTCTTGAAAATCTTGGTATCGGTAAATCGCGATTAACAAACCTTCCCGAATCAATAAGTTTAGATGATTTAAATCAGCAATTTAATACCTCTACTTTCATAGATCCTCTGACGGTTAGTAACACATTTTTTTATTTAAATGGTTTGTCGCACCCTAATATTGAATTATTTTATTTCTGTCCAGTTTCTTCTAATGAAATCAAAACAGCCATCCTGTATGATAACATAGGTAGATGAATGATAATCCCTATCCTTAATTACGTACTTCCCATAATTACCCATATTATTAACTTCTCTTTAGATACCATTACTATCCCGCTTTATTCTGTTATGCTTTTGTTCTGCCTCTTTCAAAATCAGGTAATTCCACTCTCCCAGCCCATTAACGTCCTATTTCTATTCCGCCCTTCCGATCTAAATTTCTCGAATCATGTGTCTTCAAACAACTTTCTCATTTTATTCTCGGTAACAACTTGATAAGTACGTTTCAATCTGGCTTCAGACCTGGCCACAGCACCACATCCGTCCTCCTAAAAGTGACTGGCGATATTAAGACTACCATGGAAAACGCCAAAATTACTGTTATAGTTCTTTTTGATTTTTCAAACGCCTTTAATACCGACAGTCACGATATCCTTATAGCTTAAAGAAGATAAAAAGTAAATAAGTAAATAAAAAAAAATATTTTCTGTGTATGTATATGCGAGTGTCTATGGCTTTGTGCGTGTGTGTGTCTGTCTGTCTGTGAGGGTATGTTACTGTAATGTTTGTACAATAGATTCAACATATTCGTATGTTAATGGTCTAAGCCACGAGGTTAAAATTCTTATGCAGTTGAAGTTAGATAATTTATATATTTGTAATTCTTTATTTATTACACTATATGTATATATTCGAGGATTGTCTTATATACTGTCTCTTAGCGTATGTAGATTTCAGAAAGACTGTAGAAGCAACAGTGTGCTTCTTTCGACCTTTAGAATGTGTGGAACTAAATGGTAGTGTTTTGTGTTTTTTAATATAATTTGACATATGTATAGTTTTCGTACAGTCAACACATCAAGAGTTTTGTATAGTGTTTCTGTAGGAAATATAAAAGGCTTAAATAATATTACCTAAGTAGTGTTCATTGAGCCCTCTATAATTCCAAAAACTTCAGTATGGACGCTCCACCCCAAACTGAAAATCGATATCGAGGAAAATTGTAATCGATTGGCCTAAAGAAGTCTCTTTAGGCCAATCGATTACAATTTTCCTTAATATATTTTTGGTGGCTACATGCTTTAATTGCTTAAAAATCCATAGAGGTTTCCGCGTTGTACTTATAACTTTATCTATTTGCATGTACCATGATAACCGTTGATTAATTTCTATACCAAGATGTTTGGTATGTTCTACCTTTGTTTTGTGGTACATGAACAGACAGGATTTTTTTTTATACATCTATGTATTTTTATTTCATAATTTGCATCTGCAATATACAAGTTCACAACCATCTGGTTGTGAACTTGCATTACATTTTGTCCACCATCTACTTCTTTAGTAACATAAGTGGTAAGTGCTAAAACTGCATATTCTGTTGCTGCTTTGTGCCTATGACAGTATATTACATTTCTCTAAATAGCTCAGGAGGCATATATTGATTAATTTTTCTATAATTTTCGAAATGGATGGTAAAACGGAGATAGGCCTGTAATTTTCAATGTCTTTTTTGTCCCCACTTTTATATACAGGAGTTATGAGTTTCAAAATTGATGGAAAAATATCTTGTTCGAAACAAAGGCTTGCCAGATTGGATGTTAAAGGAATTATCTGTGAGTGAGCAGTCTTTACGAAGCTAGTCGGCATCCCATCGCACGCCGGTGTACTATCAGATTTTAGACTGAGGAGCGCGTTGTGGACCTCCCCAGGATCCGTGTCTAGTAAAACGAAAGAAAGGACTTGTGTAACTCTTTTTTCATGTGTTTCATGTCAAGTGTCGAGGCCTAGTCTAATGTTGCCCTCCATGATTCTATCACATAGAAGTTTGCCTATGTTATTAAAGTACTGGTAACTCTATTTGCTGATAAAATTGAAGTAGACTCTAATTCTAATAGATCCAAATGTCTCTTATATCACATCCAATCAAAAATCTTTTATATCACATTTTGTTTTTACACAAACACAACACTATGTTAATTAAGTCTTCTCGAGTGTCGATGGTATTCCTCGGTATATTTTTTTATTTCTATATTGGATTTTCTATTTTCTTTATGAATATCCTCAATTTTGTCCTCTAGCGGAGTAATATATTCTTTATCTTTCTTGGGTTGCATTTCATGTAATCCCATCTTTTTTTAATTCATAATTTTGTTTAGTGAGAAAAACAACTGAATTTTTTATACTGCAGTTAGTCTTCTTAATCTCCATGAGCATAGGTGAAATTTTCTTAATCTTTGAAGTCTTTAAGTTGATATTCCAAATCGTCTCTTTTCTTTTTTCCGATGAGTAACGTAATTCGGCGGAATATTATCGGTGCTTAACCCCACAAAATTCGCGGTAGACTCAGACGACGACTTGTTATGGTTATCCGTATTGTTTATCTAATTACCAGGCTATCAAAAACCAGGAGGAGATTGTGACTTCTAAGTGTAGTATCGACAACATACGTTTCAGTGACACACAGGTTTGATGATGTATTGGGAGTTCAGAATTGGCAATTTATGCACTTCTATTTTTGTTTAAGTATTTATTGAGTCGAATTTATGTAGTTAATTTATAAAAATAAATACTCTAATTATCTTTGGGTGGTCCAGGGAGAAAAGGGATATTTTATTAATATGTCCTTCCGAAACTTAGGCCAACTCCTTATAAAAATTTCCACTATCGTTTCCACTATTAAATTTTGGCAACGGCGTTTCGAGAACGTACAATCGAATTGTTTTTGTCTCTTGCAGCGTTCCTTTTCTATTCACTGAAATTAGGTGCACTACCTAAGAGTTATGCGAGCGTGGTACTTCACTGTATTTTATTACAACAGGTAAGCGCCGGTCCTATTTTTTCTAATCTCACTGAAATTTTGATGGACTTCTTAAGTGTTATGCGTGCCTGGTACCTCACTCTTTTCTTGTACTAATTATTACTTTAAAACGATTTAACCTATAAAAAATATAACGATATTTTTAACTAAAGCTTTTTTCCCAAGATACTTAGGGGCGGCTTCTAATCCACTCGAATATAAAAATCGATCCACTCGAAAATAAATCCAGGTATTTCAATTTTTAGGCAGAGCGACTAGCATCTGACCTCAGTAACACAAAGGCATAAATTGAATTACAAGGATGGATTAGTTGTCAGGATATTTGGGAGCACTGACATCTTATAACAACTGCCAAAGATATTATTAATAACCCGGACTGACTTTTTACATATCCATCCGACACATGGATCATCGTTCTTTTTAGGCAATCGGATGATCAGCTGCGGGTCTCGGGTTCGGATCTCACCTGGAACAAATTTTTGTATGGCCTACAGATAATTGTTTCGGACCTGGGTATTAGTGCACGTGTAGTTTATGTTTGTAAAATACTCATAGGTCAGTCAGCATTTTCAAAAGAAAAAAAATGTGGGTGTCGATAGAAAATAATTACTCAAAAAGGTCAAGGTCATGTATTATACTTTTTATACATTTATTAAATGGATAGCAACTAATAATAATAAAGTTTAATGTAAGAACATTATGAAGTAGAATATAACTGGACACGGCATTATATTATTTCATGATTTAACAACATTTGCTTTATTTTAAAATTGACATGATAATTGAAACTTTAATTTATAAAATGTGTAATACGGGGCATTAAAAAAGAAAAAATACTTATTTAACAAAACGATCTTTTTAACAGAATGTTGCCATTTTACACTAGTATGCTAACGCATATGTTTTTAACATAAATTTTATCTAATATTTCACTTTCATAAGTCATTATATTAAAATTATATATTCTGCCATTACGTGGTGTTTAGTAAGTTGTTTAAGTTTAGATCACTTAGGTCTATAATACTCAATAAAAAAAAAAAAACTTCTTTTGAAAACAATGATGCATGACACTACAAAATCCAAAGAAGTGGTATAATAAAATGATTAGTCAATGTATTAGAAGAATTTATAAAAACCAATACGAGTTTGTCTGACCATTCTATCCAACCAACTTACTTCAATCTATTTTTAATTGAAATATGGTTGATAGATAGATTTTCATCAGGTGTTTGATATTATCTAGATTCTGCCCTACTCAAGGTATACGCGCGTAAATAACTTTTGTTTCCATAGCCTTCTTTCTCTGTAT
This sequence comes from Graphium colonna, assembly GCA_025505425.1. Lineage (NCBI taxonomy): Eukaryota > Metazoa > Arthropoda > Insecta > Lepidoptera > Papilionidae > Graphium > Graphium colonna. Next base: position 4,220 of record JAOCPS010097287.1, on the reverse strand, counting down.
CTCTCGTTCTAATTTATATAGATTCATCCTTTCAGGACACACTGGACATAGCTCTTTCATGTAAAGTATATTTCTTTTAAATTGGTTAATTTGGAAGCTAACTTTCAACAGTTGCGCAATGGCACAATTACTTTTGATTTAATTCATTAGTTAATATTATTAAAGCACATACAGTTTACAGAAATTCAAATTCACAATATAGCCACTTGGTAACTGAAATACTACTTATATTAACATTAAAAATATTGATAATTTATGGGGATATATCAGTTAATTTAATGAATACCATACATTGTACCACTTATTTTGAGATGTTCAGATTTGGGAACTTTTTCTATTATTATAAAATCTCATAAAAAGTGCACTTATTTATATACATTTCAAGTTCATGAGGAAATGTAGCCCAGTACTTATACAAAAATATATTTAAAAGTATAAATAAAGATAAATTAATAGCACTAACCTCTCGCCAACAAGTGTAATAGATCGTTTGTGGTACAAATAGTACGTAAAAGCGTGGTATAAAAACTCGACTCTATTGTTTTTTTTTTTTTTAAATTTTGAATATTAATTTGAAAATACACTTTTAAGTAAAATTTTTATATCCTTTTGGAATATTTTTTGACTTAACTTTTTGATATCGGTACTGTTCTTACTCACTCTTAGATAAATATATTTAAAAATTTTAATCTATATAATTTTAGAAGAGCTTCTGGCCGCTATTCTCAGCAGTCTGTAATTTTTCCGAGCGGGTTGTAGCTTTATTTGAATTAAAATCTAAAATTCTTGCAGAGTTTACTCTTAAATATTATGATTTACTGTAATATTCTTAGTGATTACTGTATTTTAAGACGAGTATTGTCAATAATCTAAAGCTATACAGTTAAAAAAACAATACCCAAAACAAAATCAAATTAAAAAAAATACAATATATAAAAAGAAGGAAATTAATGACCTCCTAGTGAAATTTCTGCAAAGCAGACCTATCAGGTTAAAGAACCGAGACAATCCAAAGCATATATTATTTTGAAAGCGCATTAACACTTTTTGTATTATTGTTCTCATAGCCCGAAGATATAGATATTTCAAAAACCCGAGAAATACTCGGGTCAGGATTGATTTCATATGCCCATCTGATCACATAAATCATCTTATTTCTCAATTTATTGGATAAATAGCCCATATCGCCCTTACCCCATTAACAAATAACATTAAAAATCATTCGAGGGATTCTAACACACGACACATCTTTTGTAAAGCAAGGATCAATACTACTAGGTTACAAATTCAAAACCCTAACAACATTATTTTTGTAATCTTTATATATTGTTAATATACCTCACAGACAGTACAAAGCGCGGCGTAACGATTAGCGGCTTGTCTTAAATTTTTGGAAGTTTTTACCAAAAATACTTTAAAAAAAATATGGTACAGATGTTGTGGCTTGGAGGAGTAGTGGCATCCACAATATTACACAAGATTTTTTGACGGAAAGGGAGACAAACGATTAGACGGTTAACCTGATGGTCACGTAACCCATGGACACACGCAACATCTGGAGAATCACGAGTGCGTGGTCAACTTAAGAAGTTGGACAGAATAAGTTTATTGAAAAGGATGGATCGGGATTAAGGATTTGCATCCGGCACCCCCAAAAGTCATGCATGCTTTATTTTATGTCGACTTTATCAAGGGCAGTGTGTATTTCCCCGGGCGAAAGTGCCCGTAAAAGTGCAGCAAAAGCTGTAAAAAGATATTGATCTCTACCTCTTGGTGTATTTTCAATTTTTATAGAATAGATCATTAATAGCATAATAAGTGTAGTAAATATTATTAAAATAGGTAGAAATTCGAAGACTTATGGACCGGGAAGTGTAAGGAGATAAACAGAAAGGGTTAGGGTTGAAACGTGTGTTTTATAAAATATTGACAACGGTGACATATTTATGACAGTTACAATTTATTTGTACTGACAAGAGTAAATTTAATTAAAAAAAGATTAATTCCAAGGCTAAATTTATAATGTTGTATATTATGGAACGAAAGGGCAAATGCAGGGATAATAGTATTTTTTGAGGATTTATAGATTTGAGGATTTTGAGGATTTCTTGAGAAAGAGATGAATATGTGCGATAATTAACAGGTATTTCACATTTTTTTTCTTTATTGTTATTATACGTACTTTGAGAAAAGCCCATTAATTATTGTTCATTATTTTTTTATTCAAACACGTTTTTTAATTTCCGGTCTTTTTCAACTTTATTAGACAAAAATTTATAGACTACCTTTCTCGTAAGTTAAATTCTAGTTTAAGCAGTTTATGTAGTATTTTCAAATAAATAACAAACTTACAAAAAATAAATGATTTTTTCAATTTCTAATTAAATAATTTGCTTTTTAGGCGAAGCAATAAAACCTTTTACGTTGCAAACCATTTAAATGGAACACATTTTTTTTTATTTACACTGCGTATTTTTTCCGTCTAGAATCTGATCTGTTTCACAGGGCTTTTCTCTTACTTAAACAATCGGAAAGACATTAAGTTTTCGAACTGGGAATTTACGATGCTATAAATTTATAGATCGAAAAAGAATTGAACAATGCAACAACCAAAGAAGGAAGCAACGCTTGGTTACGAATTTAAATTTAGGATGGGAGCAATCTTTATATTTTGTAGTCAAACTTGCCATTAATCTAATCATCAACACACAACCTTGTACATGAATCTAATCATATCATCAATAACTTAATATATTTTGATAAGTATTATGTAAATATTAATTAGTTCAATAGCTTACAAACAAGATATTATGATATATTTTTTGATTTTACATGAACTATCAAAGAGCTTTTGTCAATATTACAGTCAAAAAATATCTGTACTAACTATGTAAAAGTTGCTGTATAATTTTTTACAGAAACGTACAGTAATTTCGGGTAAATCAGACGTGTAGACAGGGAAGGGTTACGGTATACAATATAGAGTTATGAGGCGGAGGGTTTTAATCACAATATGTATATTTTTCATTAAGAAATGATAGCATGAGAGAAAACGGTATCCATTATGTAATCTCATCTCTGTGGGCCCCCACAACATACGTAGATTTTCAAGTGCGGTGCTAGTCAGCTGTGTCCTTGTATGTAAGATGTGCTTGACGATCTGGAAAATCTACTAAAGAAAATATTCTAATCATGTAAATTAAAAAAAAACTTGTGTATCTGGTTATTCATGAAATTTGGCACAGTTAAAATTTGTATAGAGGAAGAGCGCAGAAACCTTAATTTTAATACGATATGCATTAGTATGTTAAATTAATAAAAAAATTATTACACACTACTACGATTTTCTAACACATCAAAATCAACATGACACAAAAAAAATAATATGTCAAGCAAATCCTTTTTTTACCGCGTTAAGAACAAACATTTTCATATAAAAAAAACTCGAGATACATACTCGCCTCTTGATAGTTTGTCAGCAACGGATGCTGTACTTTTTTCGTCATATTGCACGACGTACCGACAGTTTTGAGTATAACATGATGACGGAAAACGTGGAAGACAGACCACCAGCCAAATGGAATGATCAGTACACAAACTTACAGGGAACTTAACTCCGGGAATATCAAAGGTTACACATAACGTACCACCGAGCTCGCTGAGCTATACTCTATATCTATACTCAACGACAGCAGCATAGTAGTCACGATCCTTAACATTGATTAAAACTCCAGTGTTAATGTATATTGAACGACATTTAAATTGCATATCGATTTCTTCTTTTCTTTCTTTCTTGATAAATATCAAGTAAGTACATACACATTAGCAAAAAAGAAGGAGGTTTTGATTTTTTATAGATGTTTCCTAATTTATTCAATCTTGGGCTGATTACCAATATTTATCTTTTTATTTAAAATAATGTCACCAAATTGATCGTATATTTTTTTCATAGAAGCCGGTTTAGTATTTTTTGAAATAAAGTAATTTAAAAAAATGATCTTATTTGTCTACTAAGGCGTTAAAGTTGTTTTATTGATTTGTAATGCCATAGTTTTGTGTGTTTCTACCCTTAAATATTATCTTTGTACTTTCAAGTATATTTTAGCAAACGTAACCATCGTGAAATGAGCGTCAAAGGAAACCACACCGGTGTCTGTGTTTATGTACTGTTCGTGACAAGGCTTAGCACACAGAACAATCATTTCCACAATGAGTCCGTC